>PQWD01007844.1:0-21530 GCA_019425675.1 Leucinodes orbonalis | reverse complement strand
GTTAATTGCTCAAGAATTGATATAAAAATGAAAATTTCAATAATGAGAAAACGCGATTACTTCTAAAATGTTAAGGTCATGCAAAAAGTGATATACAAGCCCGGGTACACTGGTAATATAAGCACCTAGTACACTTTATAAATTGTATTTATTTAGCTAAGCTAGTTAGCTAAGAAGTTTCAAAAGAAAAACGATTTTTAATTCAAGATGTCATAGTGAAATCAGCATGCATATTTTATTTAATAATAGTTTAGCCCAGCACTACATAGTCTTTTAATTTTAAAATAAATAACAGCATAAGATAAATAAAGTGTAAGGAAATAAGAACTTCGGCAGACCTTTATAAGTAATAGATATTAGCGCACCAGCTTTGGGGGTATTTCTTATATTATTTTTGAGAAATCAATAAAGTATAATTTCGCCAAAATTAAAACGAGTTGTCATTCATGTGTACGTTGCAACGTGAAATTGAAAATTCCGTCCGATTATAATCTTACGACATTTAATACAATCTAAGTCACGACTACGAAATTTACAGTTTCACGGTGTCCTAAACAAGCGGTGAAGTATACAATGTGTGTCACCTGGCGAGACCTAGGTGACACACATTGTATCGAGCGGGTAAACAAGAAAATCGGGCGGTCAAAATTGTTAATTCCGTCACCTTCTTTCAGTAAGATACACTTACATCATTAGGTTTCTAATATTTATTGGGTAGGTATATTCCAGAGAGTGTACAGATTTACGGTGTCACAAAACAAGCTCAAAGCGTGGTTGTCGAGGGCAATACAAAATAAGGGTCATTAAATAACACTGTAAAATTGAAAATTCTGTCGAATACTTTTAATTATGATTTAACCCTTTGGTTTCTGATAATAATTATTATACATATTAACAGAAAGAGACAGAGTTTACAATTGTCCGGTATGAAACCAAGCAGCATGCATTGTATGTCACCTGTCCAAAAATCAGTTATTAAAATGTGTTAGTTTAATGACCGATTTTACTTATTTTCGTAAAATTGTGAATTACGTTGGTTGATGATCCAATGTGTTTAATTACAATCTAAGCCACGACTACGGCATTTACAGTGTCACAATCAAGCGGGATAGCATACAACGTGTGTCACCTGGGTGGCTAGAAGCGCGGGGGTCGCGCAATAAAATGACACCGCAAAATTGTGAATTCCGTTACTTTTTAAACACAATTTAACCTTTCGGCTTCTAATATCAATCATTAGGTATATCCAAGAGTGTACAGAATTACTGTATCACAAAACAAGCGAATGGCGACGGTGTCGTGAGGCAATACCAGAACTTGGTCATCCAAACTTCTTTTTATGCCTTAAGGGAACGGGAAGGTCCATTCGCTCACCTGGTGGTATGTGATACGCCTGACCATGATAGCAACAATGTTGAAGGAAATCAATAACAGTAGGTAGTTTTTTCGCGTCAATACTGCTCTGCGCCCGTCACCCGAGACAACAGATGTTAGGTCTCTTATACCCGGTAATTTCACTAGCTACATTGCCCTTATCCCGAAACACAGAAGTGAAGTGAAAACACTCCTATTCTACGAACGATATCTAGCACTGGGGCGGTACATACCCAGACGACTCAGTAACCTTGTAACGTCATCGTAAAATTGTCAATTCAGAAAAACTACAATCGAACGTTGTTTACATTCAAAGCTACCACTGCGGAACTAACAGTTTTGCGGTGTCACATGTAAATAATGTTAATGTTGCAGAGTCACAATTGAGTGAAATGTTAGTGTTGCAGTGTCACAATGGAGTGGAATGTTAGTGTTGTAGAGTCACAATGGAGTGAAATGTTAGTGTTGTAGAGTCACAATGGAGTGAAATTTTAGTGTTGCAGAGTCACAATGGAGTGAAATTTTAGTGTTGCAGTCACAATGGAGTGAAATGTTAGTGTTGCAGAAGGGTGTATATGTCACCTGGGCCTGGAGAAGCGCGGGTGCCTCGGGGCGTAGGGCGCGGGCGGGGCCCAGCCGCCCCAGCCCCAGCCGCGCGCCGCCGGGCCCCCCGCCGCTGCGCCGCCGTACCTGCGCGTACCACTATTCATACAAAATGGGGCCCTTTATACTAACAACACTATGCGAACACTTTAATCTATTCATTGCAATTTTATTTTTCAGTTTGTAGGTCACGATGGAGCGTCGGCAGTGGTGTGCACAGAGGTTATGAGTAGGGTATGCAAAGGGACTGTCATTATTATAAATAATAAATATCCACTGACATTCACACAGCGCCATCTAACCCCAAGTTAAGCATGAAGCCTGTATTATGGGTACTAAAAAACGGATAGACATACTTTTTTTTGGAAATACATATATATATATATATATATTATACATAGAAAACAACCAGACCATAACAACAGACATGTTCATGCACACAAATGTATGTACTGCCCGGGGATCGAACCCGGAACACTTGGTGCTGCAGTCAACCTCTCAACCGCAACACCAAATGGGTCAACAGTGACATGATGATTGTTGTTCGCTTATATTGGTATCTGTTATTGAAATTTTTATACAGAGCAGATAAAACCACACGGTTGATCGGCCACAACGTCAAAAACAACATTTGACATTTTTGTTGAAGCTGAACTTGAATTCGATACAGTTTTGCTATAGATGTTTTTAAACCAGTGTGCTTAGATAAATAATAAATTAACTAGAATAGACGCACAATCTCACTCAAAAAGTGTCCGCGGTAAATGTCTGCCCATCACATCAGTATGGCACAATTTTCATTCATAATCACGTCGCTCGTTACATGTCATAATGACATAGTAGTGTGGTCGTGCTTTTGATTTTGTACTGTTTCTATGGCGCGTTAAGGTCAAAATTTAAATGAATATTTTTACGTTCTAAATAGAATAATAAGTGACATGGAGCTCAGAAATTTTTTGGATGACCTTTCTTCGTGTTTGTGCATCTAGTTAGTTTATTGTCGATCTAAGACAGTGGGTCACTAATGCTTATGACCACATACATATTCGGTAGACCTTTTCAACGTGTATAATACTTAGTGCATTACTTTGATAAATCTCTTCGGGTTCAGCCTGCGTTTGCAATGTAAGCGGAAACATTTTAATTATTTCCGACACCACTTTTATTTTTGGGGTTTCTATAAAAAAATTAAAGTATTTCTCTAATATTTAATGGTTGTTACTTGTTATTATACATAAACCTTCCTCTTCAATCACTCTATTAAAGAAAACCGCATCAAAATTCGTTGCGTCGTTTAAAATATTTAAGCATACATAGGGATAAAGGGACAGAAAAAGCGACTTTGTTTTATACTATGTAGTGATTATAAATGTAAGAGTGTGAGTATACTAACGGCGCTGGCGGTGGCTGATGAGAGGCGGGCTGCTGGCGTGAAGGCGGCTCTGGTTGCTGAGGCCTTCGCACGTCGCGCACGTACGCGTTGAAGTAAGCCACTTCACGACGTACTTCATCCACCTGCATATATATTTCTTTAGTTATTTGAAAATTATTTTGTAAGGGAATAAGTGGTTATTCATGATTAGCATTATGGTAAATCAGTGATCCAATTACCAGTCTACTCGGAAGACAAATATTTTAAACATATAGATCAAGCAAACTGATTATGGTGTGATGAGGCGTGAATAGGTACCAACATTTTATGTTTATATACGGTCCCACCCATTCACATATAAAGTTAAAATGAGAAAAGTTCACACGAATTTACTAGACATGAAAAAATGTTATCTTATTACCTACTTAATGTTCAATTATAAAATAAATAACCTTTAGTATTGCTTACCTTTTCACCATGCTTGTTAAATATGTGTTTCCTGATGAAATCTGGACCTTTGAACTTTTTACCACTGAGCGGGCACAACCATTTGTCTTTTGACAACTCTTGAGTGTTTGATTGTATGAACTTTTCAACTTCAGCGTCTGGGTCCTAAAAAACATTGCCGAAAGTTAAAACACGTATGAAGACTTCTTATAATAGGTAATATGGACTTCTTCATTCTCTTGTTACTTACTTTTATGCCCAATTTTTGTAGTTCTTCATCAGAGAGGGGTTTAACATCCTGTAGGAAGGCAGACATTTTCCCTTCAAAGGCCTTTATGTAGTCTTGAATTTCTTGCTGTGTGGGCTGCAAACAAAAAATACTTAAAATGATATAGGGAGTTTACAATAATGTGCAACATGTTGTGAGACAGAAGATCTTTACCATAAAGTTTTTGCTTACATAGACCAATGAGATGTTTATTCACAGTAAAAAAAACGGTAGTATTTTACGGTCTTTTATTTAATTAACGATTCGCCTTCTGGTTCGAGATCTCTATTAACACAACGAAATTACGTATTCGTTGTCCCATTAATAGGATGCAGGGAATTACTGGGTAAAAGAGACCTAACATCTGTTGTCTCGGTTGACGGGCGCAGTGCGGCATTGATGGATAATAATAACTGTTGTTGTTTGTCTCCTTCAATGCCGCTGTCGTGGTCAGGCGTATCATTTACCATCGGGTGAGCGTCCTGACCGTCCCGTTCACTTTGTAACATTTAAAAAAAGCAACAAGAGTATATTACGATTGTAACAAAAGGTTGATTTTGACTAGATGTTTAACTTTAAATTTGATTCTTAAAGAACATAACCAATGTACATGGTCAAAGAGAAATCTACCTTATTAGCGGGCGGGCCACTACGTGCATGCATGATGCCGCACCGGTTGGGCATCTCGTCTTCGTACGGGTACTCGCAGTGGTTGTAGTAGTCAACCGAGTGCACAATACGCAAATACAACACGAGCCGGTCCAACACGCGCATCAGCTCCGGGTCCGGTTGCTCCTGGCCCGTGTTCTCGGATCCCGCTTCCAGGCCGAGCAGCTCCTCCTCCTCCGTTGACGCCTCTTCGATCAGGTGCTCCGTGATCTTGTGAAGCACCGGATTCTTTGAGTTGAGACTGAAGTTCTGCTGTGAAACGATTTATGCTTTTTCAATATAAAATTACTGTACATTGTCTGCTTTTTATCACAATTATTGTTTTGCCTGATAAAATAACGCATGTTTTAACTGAAATGTTTTTTGAATTAACATATGCAGACTTATAAAGTAGCAGATGCAACTCAATAGAAGTAGTTTGGTGTGTAGTAATTAGGATATTTGTAACAAATCAGTTTGAATGACAACTTTCAATACTGACAATACCTAGCCCCCAAATTAAGTAACTTATACTATTGATTCAAAACAAGGGATTAACATACCTAGAAACTTCCCCTTTTAAATACATACATATTATAGATAGAAAACTGGGTGTTTTTTGACCAATATAAACATGTATCGGCCTGGAACCCTACTCTAGAAACTATCACACCAAATTAGTGGCCAAGCAGTTGGTCACGATATTTTTTATTCCAAGTGATAAGTCTGGATCACATCACAGAGACGAGAGGGTTGTAATGTAAGTGTTGTTGAATTTGGAGAGAATAGGGGGTTTGGAGACATGTGCTATTGAATATGCTGCTTAATTAATACATAGCACCCCATGTAGCATCATCATCAGCCTATAACGTTCCACGACAGAGATCAGGCCTTCCCAGACAGCATATCTACACAATACTAAGATTGTAGCCAGACCGACGACTTTACAGCTTGCAATGTGAGACAGCACCAAACTGAGAAAAATCTCAAAAAGAGATTTTTACTCACAGTCTCCCTGTAGTCTAAAACCACCGCTCAGACCACAAGGCGGCAGTTTATAGTGGAATATGAAAATACTAACCTCAAAAGAGTTGGCGTTGTCCCCATTTGTGGTGTCTTGCGCTTGCTCTTCTTGCCACAACTTCGTGCGGGTGTCCAGTAGATGCGCAAGTCGGGCGGCTAGCCTCGCGTCCGCTCGCAGTACCGGCCTCTCCAGGGTCACGCCCGACACGGGCCGGATACGCCGTTGCAGGTCGCGATTCACGATCGCGCCTAGTTCGCACTCGCGCAACTGTACAATTTTATATTTATATAATTTAGGCACTATAACCTTTTTTTTTACGAACCTAATTTGTTCTAAAATAATACATTATTTGCGAAGGTGTTTTCATAAATATGATATTAATCTTTTTCCAAATAAATACTTTTTTATCACAAGTATTTAATTGAAAACAAAATTGCCCTTTACATCATTCGATTTAAATGAATACCTTAGGAGATATCGCAGTTTTAACTCTCCTATATAAACGAAGCACAGGGTTAAATTAAGCTTTAGCCCAAAGTAACTATTCCACGCGGTGAAAGACGGGCGCCAAAGCTGGTAGACTAATACAATCTTGTTCTCAAGAATTTGGAATTTCATCATAACTATTATTTTTCTATGTTATGTAGTTTTTATAGTACAGATCTTAATAATTACCCGTATGTTGTTTAGGTTCCAGCAGATGTCCTTGATGTTCACCTCACGACGGAAAGTGACCCATCCTCGACGGAACCAGCGCCGCTCAGGCAACGGATCAGCCAAAGCAACGCGCAAGAAACCGCCGTAACGTTTGCACATCTGAGGATAAATGTTATTAAAAACAGATGAACAAATTTTTCAGTGTCTATATACATAATTCAGTTTTTATGCCATGGTGTTAATAAATTTGATGAGTGTTTTTGAGCATTAGTACTTACAGCTTCAACTTCTGCCTTAGTAATTGTGGGAGCCAAATTTCGTAAGAAGATGGACGTGGTCTTATGCAAGGCTCGTGATTCTTTTTTTTCTACAACCACGTCGCTCACAGATTCAGCCTTATCTTCATTAACATCTTCCTTCCCTTTCTCATTCTCAACTTTCTCCCCAACCTTTTCCACACTAGGTGATTTGTCTTTCCTCTTCGGCGATTTTTCTGGCGACTTAGACTTAGATTTTCGCCTATTTGTGGACTCTCCCTCATCTTCCGAACTTGACGATGAAGAACTTGATGTCGAAGAGCTTGATGATGAGCCCGGTGGTGCTAAATTAACACAAGATTACTAGGTGTTATGAACAATATACATATATTACAATTGAATGAGACAAAACATGCAAACAAAAATATCAACAGTTGTTTTTATAAGGCATGCAGGTTGCACTTAGGATATTTTTTGAGTTATATTGAAATTCTTTTAAATTAACATTTACCAATATCTTCTGTTCTGCATGAATGTTACTTGCAGTTATTATGATGTTTTAGTTACTTTCAAAATATTTCCGATGTATCTTTCTCAAAGCTTTGACTGTATTAAAATAAATCTTACGTGGTTCTTTTTCTTCTTGCACCGGCTGCGGATCAGTTGCGGAGTTAAATCTCGAAAACATCTTGGCTTGTTCCTGCAAGTGACGCAGATGTGGATCTATCTCCATAGTCAAAGGCGCACTAGGTTTTGGTGATTCCGCTTTCTTATCCTGGCAATTGAGTTGCTTACAAGTAAAATAATAGACTATACCCTTCGCATAGCTATTTTATATTTTGATGTCATGTTAAGTTGGAACACTTAGGCGAGCCATGATATTATTATCAACAGCAAAATTTTGGTTAGTAAGAAATCTTTTAAAGTAACTTAAGACATGATAAAGAGGATTTAGACAACGACAGTAGGTATAGAATCAGTACAATTACCAAGCTATTTAAAAACCACCTTGCTAGCATATTTCAATATAAATTGTACTAACCTTATCTTTCTTTTCATCTTCCACTTCTTCTTTCACTTTAACAGGATCGAGATCAATAACAACAGGTTTATCTGAATCTCCTTTGTCTAAATAAGAAAGCAAATTAAACACTTTCATATACTAAAAATAATACAAATAAGCAAGATATCATGATAAGCACCTGATTTATCATTAGAATTCGCGTTTTCAGGAGCAGGTGGTTCATCAAGCGCCTTCAAATCTTCTTCGGTGCCGCCTTCCAATTTATTACTACAGTATCCAAAAGGCGAATCAGTTTTTCAGATTTGTCAACATCTACAGACACCTTGTCCAGTTCACCATGTTCCAATAATTCCAGAAAGACATTCAAACGGTTCTAGAATTGTAACAGAAATGATATTTAGTACCAAATAATAACCTAAGCCTCACAACTCATGGATAAGTAACTTCTACCTTTAAAGCACCCAATTGTTCTTCTTTGCGTTTCACTGATTCTTCAGGGTGATATTTGATCTTGAACCTACACAAAAAAATGCATTAATCTTTACTTCTAGCAATGAAACCAATTAATGCATTACTCAGTTAATATTTACTAATGTTTCACATATAAAAAAACAACTACCTAGGTGCCCTAAAAAATTGGATTACTAGAATATCACATAAAGTTTCATAATCTTTAAACTGGTTTGAAATAATGTGTTTTATTATTACATTAAAATATTACTATAAAAGTAGAAAGTTATTACAATAAGATTATGAAAAATAATTTACTATAATAAATTAACTACTATCTATTTATACTCCTAGTCTGAGTATAAATATAAAATACTGACATTAAGACTTTATTCATAACAAAACTGTATTACTAATCAATAATATCAATATAGTTAGTAGTCTTATTTGTAGAATATGAGGAACCATTTCTTGTATTTAATAGTTGACTTTATTAATAAAACTAAATGGCTTAGTATATATTTAAAAATAACTTCAGTCTCACCTGTTCCACACTTGTGAATGTGGAATATCATAACCCTACCCCTAACAAAAACGAAACCTGTAGCATTGCGCGCTACTGGTCAACGCGAAATGAACTAGCTACACACACATTGTTTGCATAAAGTTTGAATTAATGTTTCTCAATGTTGTCCAGCATTACGTTCCATGTGTATACGCTGTAGACTGTAGGGAAAAAATGTTACGTTAAGATTTGCATAGACATTTAAAAAATTCTAAGCACAACTATATTCTTTTAGTTGCTTTAACAATGCTCACTTTAATTTTAATTTTGGGGAAGTTTATGCTTAGAATTTTTTACTTACTAGCAAACTAAATGTATCAATAGCAATTAAGACATTCAATGGAAACAATTATTCAATCAAAACTATCAGATGATGAGGTAATTTTAAAATATTAACTAATTAGATCATAACTTTTTAAAATTTTGGAAAGCTGAGAACTTCTGCTTTGGAAAATTAATATAAATTAATTCAAGAACACACCATTCTTCATCTTTATGAGCAACAAAAAACTCATTCAGTTGTTGTCTCCTATACTCCAGCTTGTATTCATTGTACTTCTGGATGGCATCATCCACTGTGATGGAGTCGTCCTGAGCTGCCAGGAAGGCCTTGAAGGACATCATGGTCCCTGGTCCATCAGTGGGCCCCATGGTACAACAGCATCCCTGGTAGTATTATAAAATACATAGTCAACTAGACTTTTGAATGAATTTCCAACCACATATTATGTGAAATATTTATTTAGAATAATTGATTTCAGGAATTTTAGTGTAAAAACATTTTTTTCTGATGTAAGTCACCTAAAATTCATTAGTTTAAACATTACCTAGCAGGAACTGGTGGCATAGGTTGTCCATAGCCTTGGTGAGCAGGATGTGGTCCAAAGTGATCATGAGCCCATCCGTATGAGCCATAGGAGTCATGAGGCATGCCACCATATCTTCTATCTTCTAATGGCCAGTCAGGCTGATGCGCTTGCTGGGAGGCCCTTCACCTCTTACTGGTGAATATCCTCGGCTAGCACTCGCTCCACCCCGGTAGTCTCTGTAGTCAGGGCCAGAGCGACCTCCCGAGATCTTTCCGCCCAAGAATCTCTGTTAAATTATTTGGTAACATCAATTTGTAAGGATATTGATGACTGTTCATACGCCAAAACGTCTACATACGCTACAATACAAATAGCTTTTATTTGCTACAATTTTAAGGGGTTTCATAATTATAATAAATAGAACATAGTTCCAGAAAGCATTAAAATAATTATTTTCTTATGATACCTGACAACAATTGCTATGGAACGTTTTGTGAGTTTTGAAACTTGGATTGGGATTTTGGTGGACTCGAATGAATGGGGTTGGGATCTGGAATAAAACTAAAGTATCAACAAAGGATCCATAATATCAAAGAAACTATCAAGACTACGACAAATTATATGCGTTACCTTTCCGACCATTCATCACGTCCTCCTCTACTTCTCTCTTCGCGTCGGTCGCTGCTTCGGTAACTGCTGCCTTCCGCAGCCCCCCTTTCACCGCGAAATTTATCACGACGCTTCCGATCGTATTCGTCATCACTATCTCCCATTTTCAGTTATAATTTTATTTAAAACTGTTTTTAAAAGATAATTATTAATTGCAGTTACTATTATTTTTTATCGAGATGACGCGTGAGATTTAATTTTTTTAAATGACACGAACGAAAATTGACACTGACAGATTTTAGTGCGTTCACAGCATAGACAATATTATGAGGTAGACAGACTGTATATCAAAGCGTGTCTAATTTTTGTTTAGTGTGCAGTTACAGATTTGTATTAGTGTGCGTCACTAGGGATGTGACTGGTATCGAACATTTTGCTAGAATTAGTCCGGCGCGTCGTCGTCGCACCTGCAGAATAAGATGATTATAAATTGTGTTAAAAAAAACATGGAGTCAGATACAGCAATACTACAACAAGAAATTAAAAATAAAGCGTTACCATAATAAATTTTATACGCCAAATATTTTGAAGTTTGTCTCTCTGGGTTAAAAATTAGATGATGTTGGAACAAATAAAACAAAATATTATTGTAGGTATTAAATAGACTATATTATATTTTTACGGTAAAATAACAATTAAAATAACACTCACAACTCAAACTTAAAAAATATTTATTTAAAAAAATATATACTGAAAGCCTCATTATCATTTTTAAAAGACCCATACATACCTACATGATAACCCACAATAGTGGGTTTCATGAAAAAAAAATTCAGTTTAAAATATGCGACCTAAAACATTTTTTTTTTCATGTTTTTTTTGTTAAAATTATAATGTGGATTACAGACACAATATTATTCGCAAATATAACAATATTTTTATAGTTTTTAAATTTTCTGAGAAAAGTTGATGTGATATCGGACAAACATACAGACATGACGAATCTATAAGGGTTCTGTTTTTTGCTGTTTGACTACGGAACCCTAAAAGAAATTAAAAGTATTTTGAATCTACCAACTGGTTAATAAAGATTTGATTATATAAGAAGACTCTAACCAGTTATACAGAAAAACTCGCATAAAAGGGTCTAAATAGTAAAAATAACTAACAGGTTGATAATATCCAGGAAATCCTTCAAAAATGGTTGGTACTGCATCGGGTTTCAGTTTTTTTATTGATAAGCCTACGATGAAAACAGGATTGCTCAAAAATGTTTTGAGCAAGCCTGGAGTTCTTCGTAGGCTCCCAGTTTTCACGCCTTACACTTTTAACCCATTCTTCTCTGATTTGTGGACATTCGGAACCTAAAAATTAAATAATTGTATAAAAGAATGTAAAGAAATACTATCGATTGGAATTAAATTCTATGTTGAGTACATCACTATGTAAATCCTTAAATTTTCATGCATAATATTAATTGTTTTAGACGTATTTCTACAATTAATACAAGCTAATGTATGTCTAACATTATTTAAAATCTACTACTACATGTTTTTTATCCATAAGTCTCATTACAACTACGTAATATGAATGAAAATGTCGTCAAATATTTACTTATGAAATGATAATTCCGGGTTCTTTTACTCCTCCTTTGTGGTTCTTGAAGAACAATTACCGCAGAACACGACATTTTTCTACGTTACTTATTTCTTTTCAAAATATTTATTAAAATTATGAACACTTTGTGAAAAATTTGCACGACATCGTAATGTTTTGGCCTCTTTGGAGGCCACTAAATGACACGACGTCAGAGTTGTGAAACGTCTATCAACCGTCTCTTCTACTCGTACTAGGATTCGTGTGATAGACAAGATACATGACGTGTATTGCATTACAATGATATAGAGCGGCAACGTCTTATGACTACATCTAGTACATGCTGTAATCTAAGGTTCACAGATTCTATATATTACCTATGGTTCACTTCACAATTCATTCATAATTTACTTGTCTTCCTACCTCGGAGGAATAAGACCTCGGATTGTCTAATTACTCCGAGAATAAGACTCCTCCGCTTTCTACTCATGGCTGGCTGTAATCAATTATAAATATAGAAGCGTAGCGCGCTAATTCTAAATGTATGGCTGTAATGGTGGCTCCTAGGGTGGCTCCATCATAGAATGCTTTAGTTATATTCTAAGGCCCCATTGCTGTATGTTGCCATATTATGTCTTTACTATTTCCTGTTATTTCCACTCACTGAGTTTAATATATAACTAGAGGAGATTTACATATGTATTTATAAAGAGGAAACTAAATATAACATAACGATACGTTTCCATTTGTGAGTTTGTTAACACCCTTGTCTACATATAATCATAAAAAAGGAATCGGGGGCACGCCAATCTATACTGGAACCATCTTCCCAAAATTTTAGGCCCCAATTTGAGAAATTTTGGATACTAGAAAGCAAAATTTTTGCGTTCTACGCTAAAATTTTCGTTATCCAGTAAGCTATAATCATCTACTTTCAATCCAAAATTTCAAGTTTGTAGGTCATTTATTTGAGAAGTTAACCACTTTAACGTCCCGGCCGATTTGACAGATAGGCATTTACTCATGATCATCAAAATAGAACTAGTACTTCCCATAAACTCAGAATGCTGAAATTTGGAACAGAGTTAGGGTTTAATGGTCACAAAGGGAAAACTATAAAAACTAAGAAAATCAAAGATCTGGAGTACCGGGTGGCCCTGATTAGAAAACACAAGAGCCCAGCCCAACTATTAGAGATCGACATACCGCCTTTAAAAAGCTATTCGACATGTTGGGCCACTTCATTTGATATCAAAAATTGAAGGTCTGAAGTATACATAAAATAATAACTAATAGCTTTAGTTATTATTCTATGGAAGAACATCTTGACGCCATGTTGCACAGTTGTGATGACGTCAGATTGATAGTGGAGAGTGAGAACTTTATTATCTATACTTTCTGTCTTGTTTATTTGTTACGTCAAATATCTGTTACGTAAAAAAATACAAACGGACAAATATAAATTTTCATAATAAATAAATATATACAAATTACTCTCCTAATGCACTATAAATAAATTAACGGAAAATGTTAAGACCAGCAAGCTTCTAGGCCTTAAAACATGCGTCATCTCCAATACAAACTTTTATTATTTTTTTATACATCTAAATGGACTAAAACTATCATAATAAACAAAACAGATAAAAAAAATGAATAAAAATAGTCAACCCATCGATATTGATACTGTTTTCCGTCTCTTTTTACTAAAGCTTGTATTACGGGTGCTAAACAACAGATAAACATCCTTTAATATATTTTTTAAAATACATACATGTTCATGCACACAAATGTTTGTACTGCCGGAGATCGAACCCGGAACCCTTGGCGTAGAAGCCGGCGGCTCAACCGCTACGCCAAATGGGTCGTCAACTAAATTTTTAAACTGTAAATTGTAAGAACACTTTTAATGCACCTTTTGAATGCCAAAATATGCATTTCATAAAAAATATATTGTAAAATGAACACATAAGTAATTAAGTACTTTTTGCTGGCATAAATGAAAACAACAATATTAAAATCTCTATAGGTATTTAATGTTCTTTGTTTAATCTTACAAAAAATTGTTAAATTTCAATGGTTGTCATAAATTACTGAGAAATAAAATTTTGTCATAATAAAAATGCCAAATAATTTTTCGTATTTTGCAAATGTTATGAACAATGAAGTTCGTCGCTGGCGTCGCCGCAGTGGTCGTGGCCGTCGCAACGCACCGCTAGAGACACGCAGCGGCGGTTGTCGCATCGCATCTCGTGAGCACCACACGCGCCGTCACATCCGTGCGGCTCGTCACTGCCGTCACCACAGTCCGCAAAACTGTCGCAGAATCTCGACGACATGATACATTGACCGTCCGTACATGTGAATTGATCATGGGGACATTCTAAAACAATAGATGAATATTATGCATTAACACTTAACAGTGTCAAGGTAGATAAAATAACCAGAATTCGTTCTACCAAGCAATGTATCAATGTCAGGTTAAACTTGCATGCAACGTTTTATTGTTGTTTTCACGCGCACGCAAGATCATCTTGAATAATTATTGATACATAACTATAGCTTTCAATTTTTATCTTTATTTATCGGCATTGATTCAAATGTGTTGCATTATTATGCATGTATAAGAAGATAAATATTTTTTTATGTAATGAAAACACGAGTTAAATGAATGAACTTCTGAAGAGAAGTATACAATTTGTGTAAGTGGTTTTCCAATAAAGGAGGAAGTAGCTATAGGAAGTTCCGTTAGGTTTGAGTGAGCACATTCATAACCCAGTTTCGATAGCTACTGAACGTATAAGTACATTTTACATTCTATTATAACGTTTTGTGTCAAACTTTAATCCAATATTAAACAATAGTTATCACAAATTTCATTTATTTTATAGTACCTGTTGCAGTTAACCTCGTCTAAACCATCCCAGCAATCATAATTCCGTCACAGAGTTGGAAAAGCAAGATATGGAATGGCCACATCTAAACTGTTTCGTTAAATCGCATTCTGAAATTGAAAAGAACATTTTTGATAAATTGTAATTGTAGCTTTTTGTAATATATAAAATACTCTACCATTTTGCAATGTTATTGTTCAATTATATTCTAAGCTGTAGTATATACATTTGCATTGTTCTAAAACCACTAAATTTTATTGACAATACTTATTCAACAGTAAGAACACATTATGTAGGTACTAAGTGCTACTAATCTTTACGAATTTATAGGAACATGCTTTATAAAAATATAAACCAATAATATTATGAAAACATAAATCGGAAATTTCTGAAAATATTATTTCCTCAATACTCATACTCAATTTAATTATATAGTGTTAGCTAAAATCCCATAAAAATAAATAAAGATAGTAATATTTAAATAGGTGTGTAATATTCACCACAATGCATTTCATCTGAACGGTCGTAGCATTGGATCGTGCCATCACAGCGATGTTCCGCTTTAACGCAGAGTCCATTTCTACAGCGCCACTCTTTCGGTGAACACGTTACTAATGTCAGCAACCGGCATACACGAACTCCACGAACTCGGTCCACTAGCTGACAGGCTTCGGTTTCCAAAGCACAAAGACCCCCACAGCCTAAAATTTAAAATTATTTAAATTAAAATAAACTTGGGTCTTGGAAAATATCACTCTTAAGTTTTAATTGAATATCTAATGTAGTAACCTGTTGGGTCATCTATATCTAATGATTTTCTGCATATAGCTGTTCCACTGTTTTCATCTAACATACAAACTTCATCTGTTTGGCACGAGCAAAATCTTTTTGATAAATCTCTGTTGATGATATCTTTAGGTTTAATGCTATCTTTTTTCGTATCTTTAGGAAATGTACGAACATTTTTAAGAATTTTTGATATTATATTATTAATAAGTGATGTTTGCTCCGTGGATGAAATTAATAGTTCTACGGGCGTAGTGTGTCTAGCACTGCTTGTTAGAGCAGTTGGATCAAAATTGTTTCTAGAGTTTGCTGATGTGGTTTCATTTATATTTACTACATTAGGGGTTGGCACTAAAATTGTACTTGCTACTGTGGTTGCACGCGTAAAATTAGGATTTGTAAAATTTACCAAAACAAAACTTATCACTATGATAGCTATAATCATCACACTTATTGAGCACGCCTGTATTTGAGTTCGTTTTTTTACAGGACTGTCATTCAAAGCTAAATTTACGATACATCCAATGCCTTTGAGGCTTTTTGTCAGTCTCCTTTGAGTAATTTCATTAGAACGCACATCATAGAAGATATTTTTGGCGAAAACTGGAATCAATTTGACGAGATATAGTTGGAATGCAACGATCCACATCTGTGGAAGATATGTCTTTTAAAGGTAAACCGTTTGATATAAAATCTTGTGATGTACTTAAAGAACACTCTTGAATATCGCTTGTAGCCGGTTCATTGTGTTCCATCTTTCCGATCGGAGTAGAATGATTATTTGGAAAGAATTCAGTGTCTGAAGATTTAATTTCATATTTTCTTATTTTTCCTCTACAAGTATAGCAATACTTGACTACTTTATTATTGGGGAAAGGTGCTTCTAGGACAGCTTTTCTCAAAATACTGTCTTTCCATAAATGTGAACAGTATAACGAGTCCCAATTGGAATTATCCAGTATATCAGTCTTCGTTGCAGAATGTTCTTCACCATCATACGACAAAGTCATCTTGATAAAGCTTACGCATAGTTGTTCTCTTCAAATCCTGTAACAATTAATAGAGTCATCTTAATGTAACAATTAATAGATGCAATTCTCAAAACTAAACCTTACAGTAGAAAAATGCAATTCTCAAAACTAAACCTTATTGTCTATCTATTTATCTGTTCAACCTATCGTAGTCCACTGCTGGCCATAGGTCTCCCCCATTTTGCGCCAGATATCCCGGTCCTCCGTTTTTCTTATCCAGCCTCCACCAGCGTCCTTTCGCAAATCGTCGGTCCATCGGGCTGGAGGTCGTCGTACGCTACGCTTGCTGAGACGCGGTCTCTACTCCAGAAATCGTCTGCTCCAACGGCATCGGTTCTGCGACATACGTGACCAGCCCACTGCCACTTTAACTTGCTGATCCGGGCTATGTCGGTAACTTTAGTTCTCTTACGGATTAAATCATTTCTGATCTTATCCCTAAGAGAGACCCCGAGCATAGCTCGCTCCATTGCGCTTGAGTGACTTTGCACTTGTGAACCAATTCCGCAGTCAGTGTCCATGTCTCAGCTGCGTATGTTAGTACGGGTAGGACGCATTGCTGAAAGACTTGAAGACCCGACGTAACTTGCCGAATGCCTCCCAGCCTAACTGAATCCTCCTACTACCTTTCCTCTCGAAATTGTGCCGGCTCAGTTCGATAGTTTGGGCCAAGTAAACATATTCTTGCACAACTTCGAGAAGGACGCCATCGACGCATATCGGTTGTGGCATGACATGGTCTTTGAACATGACTTCCGTCTTGTCCAAATTCATGCGAAGCCAAACTCGTCGGGAGGATTCATTTAGGCTATTCAGCATCTTAGCAAACTCTTCCGATGACTCTGCAACGATGACGATATCGTCAGCAAAACGCAGCAATATACTCTCCATTGACGTTGACGCCTCGTTCAGATCAGTCCAGGGTCTTGAAGACATCCTCCAATGCGTTTGTGAACAGTTTCGGGGATATAACATCCCCCTGTCTCACACCTCGACGCATTTGGATGGGTCTTGTCCATTGGTCTTGGATAACCTGATTGATTGCAAAACGCAATTCTCAAAATTAAACCCTATAGTAGCAAAAAACTTCAAAGCTTGAAGTGTATAAAACTACATCATATGGAAGACCGAACTCAAAAATTACTTTATTCAATTAAGAAATTACAAGACACTTTTGAATCGTCAATTAAACAAGAAGTTCGGTTTAGAGAGTTTTTTTTTTTTTTTATTTGTTCTACTGAGAAGATTCCGGCAATAAATTCATATTAGGAGAATTGTTAAAAATTGTTAGCTAAAATTATTGTTAGACTGTTGTTTATTCTTAAAATATGTCGTAGATAAGCAAAAAGCTTTATAATCGATTACTATACTAGTAAAACGACGTTTTATAATATAATTGAAGACGTCATTAAACCAAAGCTTAAAAATAAAATTGTATCATAATTGAATAAAATATTTTTTAATTATGTTATATTAAATTGGCGATTATAAATTTATTTTTAAAGAAATAAAATGGTGATTAAATTTTGAAATTAAATTAAATCATACTGTGTAGGAACCTACATAAAGTATAAAACTTAAAAGTAGCAGAGCAATTTGGAATTTAAAAGATATGTTTTTTGATGAATTAAATGCAGTAGGTACTTTATTTTATAATAAATGTTTTGATCGAGACTATATGTGAGTTATATGAAGTAATTATAGCATAGATTTATGGAAAAATATAAGTGAGGTAGAGATGTACACGGACGAATATTTTAAACACGGTTTTTTATGTTCTCTATGTAGCTAAACAACTTCCTATAAAACAGATGGTTCAAGGCACGCGTTCCTTGTCAATGAATTAAGTGTCAAGTATCCAAAACTTAATCACTTGTTAACATGAGACGCTTCAGGTAGGTATCACTTAAGCTATAATTAATTCCAGCAATGAATTAAGTAACTGATATGGTATCCGCGTCGAAAGTTTAAAGCTAGACTTCTTTGAACGTGTACATTGACTAGGTATGTTAAATTAGCTGATGGACGAATACGCGGACCCACCTTTTTTCAAAGTGTATCGTTTTTTTTAACTCTCATAAAATTGTTTATGAAGTACCAGATAGTTAATATCGTCAGAATATGATGTCTAGAAAATGTGGAGATATAGAATACTAGACTTATGCAGCGAAACAACTCTTGGTAAATTAAAATAATATAAAAGAAAAAACACGTCTGCCATTTACAAATAGTGAAAGAGAAGAGAAAAAACATAAAACAATCAATTAAATAATATTCTTTTACATTTGACAAGTTCTCGTAGAAAAGAGGTTGCATATTTACCAATGTCGATATTAAACTCATTAAACAAACAAGGTCTCAATTGAATAATTTAGATTTTATTGATATATAAAATACGGCTATTTCGTCATGATCATCAAAATGTTTAGCTACTTTCTTTACTCAGTTATACAGTATTTCGGATGTATTAACTGTGAGACAAATATATATACTCCACACAACGTTACGCAAACACTCACAACTGCCATATAACAACATAACGCTTAGTAATAAGCGGCGGAAAGATCTAGTCTGCAAGTCTGAGTTTTGCAGGCTATCGCTTACCAAACGTCATTTTAACTTTATTCGCCTACATTATATAATAAAATAAACAAACTCTTATGCATCTTCCCACTTACTCTATATAAATGCAAAATCCGGATTACGGACTGGTTGAAGAGACTAACACATTATGATACTGAATTACTTATAAAGACCTGAAATTCACTTACTTTTTTCTTTCTTTTTTCTACATATTAATAAATATGTATGGCTTCGCTGTTCCGTTCATCATCAGCATTACAGCCTAATCATGTCCACTGCTGAACGAAGGCCTCCCCTAATGATTTCCACGCGGACCGATCCCTTGCAGTTGACATCCATCTGCTACCCGCCACCTCAACCAGATCATCCGTCCATCTGGTTTGGGGTCGGCCTACGCTTCGCTTTCCGTTACGTGGACGCCACTCGAGAACCTTTCCGCCCCATCGGCCATCGGTTCTACGCACTATGGCCCACTGCCACTTCAACTTGCTAATCCTCTGGGCTATGTCGGTCACCCTAGTTCTCCTACGATATCATCGTTTCGGATTTTATCGCGTAGGGAGACACCTAACATAGCCCCCTCCATAGCACGCTGAGCAACCTTGAGTCTATTCAAGAGGCCCTTAGTGAGCGACCACATTTCGCTTCCGTATGTCATAACTGGCAACACACACTGGTCAAAACCTTCGTCTTGAGACACTGATTTTGGACGAAAAATCTGCCTTAACTTCCCGAACGCCGCCCATCCTAATTGGATTCGACGAGAAACCTCTTTCTCGAAGTTGGACCTACCCATTTGGACTACCTGTCCCAGGTACACATATTCGTCTATAATTTCGAGGACAGAACTTCCAACTGACATCGGTATAGGTACGACATGGGCATTACTTTCGTCTTGTCAATGTTCATTTTAAGACCCACTTGTTGAGAAGCTCTGTCTAGGGTTTCGAGCATAGTGCTTAAATCCTCCAGGGGATTCTGCCATGACTACTATATCGCTGTTCCGTTACTTCCTTTAAATCAGAAACTAAATATTCGCATCACCTCCACGACGGTAGCGATATGACGTACATATTAACTGATATGTAGAATTTTTGAAGTAAGGGTCGGTAGAGTTAGGTTGTGTAGATTCAGAAGCTTGGCTCTACATGAGATCTGATATCTTTTTCACAGCGCAATCCATAAGTGGTCTTCTTGGCAACATTTTACATGAAATGTTTTTGGTAGAATTGACTATCTGTATATATATGTTTGGTATAAGTGTTACAACCAATATAAAATAAATGTTACGTCCACGTCTTCTACGAGACATCAGTATGTAATAGATTTATATAGGAAAGTGTTAGAGTAGGTACATGCTAGTGTTATAGTAGGCTCCCTCTAAAAGTAACAAAGGTATCCATTTAATATTTACTAAATGTTTTATGTTAAAATGGCCAGTGAGAGCCTAAATCGATTACTTGGTCGAGGTTCGGCACCTATGCAATATAAATATTTGTGCCAATGAATATGTTTGGTACGTTTACTCGTAGTTGACATACACTTTTCATCACTAATTGTTTTAATGAGATACCTAATAAAAGGCTCTAATATGGGTACGACGCGAAAAATTTTATATGTCCTTCTAGTTATTAAAGGTTTTGTTGGCACCTAATTAAAAAGTTATACCAATTTTATGTAGTCTCAAAGCACCAAATGAAAGAATATGCTGAGTTTTAAAAGACGCTAGCTTTATTCGGTGCTTGCTAATTATCTATTATGCCTGGAATCCTGGCGAATAAAAAAAAAAATAAGTTTTACCTATTATGGAGCGTCGGTGGCTCAATGGTGTGGACTGTCGCCTTCCTACCGGGAGGGCTGAGGTTCAAATCCCGACACGTACCAATGTGTTTTCGAATTTTCGAAAAATATATGTACGTTATCCTACGCTCTTACGGTGAAGGAAAACATCGTGAGGAAACCTTCATGCACACCTGCGAAGAGATTCGAAGATTGTGTGTGAAGTCGTCCAATCCGCACTGGGCCCGACTCAGTACAATAAATTTTAACAAACAAATATATTAATTATAGTTAAAATCATTCCAAAGCTACACTATCATTTTTATGTATTCCGGTACAAAACATCTATCACTTTAATGCCAGAATCTAAGTATTTTAGGTCACAGACATAGTTATCCCAGTTTCAGGGACAATATTAAATTCGGATTATCGAGCAAGTTTTCACCAAAATAAATATAATGATAACTTACGTCACGTTTTCTGACCGCAAATTTTTTTTTATCAACACTGTATATTGTATAAAAAAACTGTATTGTCGTGTGGAAGTTTTGTGCACGTCTGGTTGGTTTGCAGGCGCGTGGTTCGTATTAGACTACCGTTGCCGTTGACAACGTCTAAACAACTTTACACCAACACCATGGTCTGAATTCATGTTCTAAAGTGCGAAAAGGATGGAGCATGTAGTAGCACATGTGGTAGTGAATGAGAAGCGATGGGTTGGTAGAACACCACCGTTGAAGGCCCGTGCGTGCTCACC
>PQWD01007843.1:54111-87699 GCA_019425675.1 Leucinodes orbonalis | reverse complement strand
TAAAGAAGCAATCAACTAAATATTTTATTGTCAAATAGCAGAGACGTTTTATAATGTCGTATTGTAAATGTCATTTATGAACATAAATTTGTTAGTTATTGAGCGTTGATGTGGAATGTCGCCTTCCGATCTGGAGGATTCTGGATCTGTGTTTACGAATTTCCGGAATTAATTGAAAGTTAATCCGACGCTCTTGTGGTGGAGAAAATCACGATGTTTTCCTGTGTGTGCGTTGCCAAGCTAAAACCTATAAAAGTAATTGTGAAATTATTATTGCGAAATACATTCTAAAACCCTATAAATATATTATATTCACCGTTTATAATTTATATAAACACAGATAACGATTGGAAATTTAAAAATAAATGTAATTTCAGTACAAATCACAAGAATTTCCATTTCATATAGAAATAGCAAATGATTATTCTATTCATAGCATCTCTTTTACTAGGCCTTGCCAATAATCCCTTCCTAATCGTAACGAATTAGATTGAAGGAATGAGTCCAATCTATTGAAGAGTTTGCGGTATCAGATTAAAATTTAAAGGCCAACTTCAATCAGTAAACGGGTAAGTTATTTAAATATAAATTTATGGTCGTTAATGCTTAGAAACGATTAATGAAAAAAAATAGGAGTAAGTAATACCCGCAATGGCATTTGTAAAGTAAACTATTATTTAAATAGCTACTATTTAAATTAATTGTTGTAATTCACATTTAATTTAGACCAACATTTATTTATACAAAAGCCTATGACGTCCCTCTCCAGGGTATAGGTCCTGGAGAGGGACGTCATAGGCTTCATCATATGCGTCATAGGTAGGCCACACTGTATGACTGCATATTGGGCCGTTATTTACGGCCTGGTAACTGCAAACGAATACCCCTAAGTTAGGAAACGTGAGTGATATCTAAAAGTGCCATCCGAAGTATGGAGCGACTTCAGCTACTATTTTTTCGATCACCCATCCGATGAAAATAAGATAAGAAAAGATTTATTTTTGGAATCGTTTCACAATAAATATTAAGAACTGCTCCCAAAAAGGTTTCCCTGTGTTATGAGAGACAGACCATTTACAACGTCTCCACTGTACGGAATGCTTACTTACTTAATCACCCTGTGACAGACCACAACTCGAGTTAAGACCTCCGTGGCGTGCACAGAGATTATGAATAGGGTATGCAAATTGAGTGACACTAATCGCAAAAATAATTTACATTTTTGTCAAATTGAGTGCTGTCGATTACAGAAAATCGCCTATGGTTTCAAATCTGTAGAGGGAAATGGGCGAAATAAGTGGGAATCATTAAATATGTTGGTGACTTTCCGGGTTGTCTGGACGCACAGGGTATGCTCTGCTTATTTGCATATATGTAGTGTACGCCACTGTCCTCACCGATAGTAAAAGGTTTCCTCTTTCCCCTTAGCAGGCGATTGCTTGAAAAAAATATACTTATTTAGTATAGCGGTTGAGACGTCGACTACTACACCATGTTTGTCTGGGTGTGCTGCTTTACGTACTCTGCTGAATGTGAAGTACACATTTTGAAATATTTTTTCGGTGTCATTTACGTACCATCAGAGGAGCCATCTGGCACGATTACTACCTATTGCATAAAATAAACTCCAAAATGGATTTGTATGTTCTGTCTGAAAGTACTTTGAATGAATGCAGCTATCTGTATTGATTGCACCATGTAATTCGCAAACGCTGTCCCCACGAAACGATTCAATACGTATTGGATTTGCCGTTTGAAATTGAAGATTGTGTGAATTTGGTGACGCGACAGTCCTTTCAAAGATTAGCGCAGTCAACAAAAATCCAGTTGAATAAAAGATAAAACACGTGTAAAGATTAACAGTCGTACACATGCAGTCTCACTCCCGTTTGTTGCTGCAAAAAATAAATATTTCTTGCAAGTAATGTTTAAAAATTCATAAATTTTGCATAAAAATGCGTGTTCTAATCACATGTATGTTCTCTGCCTACGTGCTCTCGTAATCTTTGAGTTGAGTTTAGATTACTGCTTGATACGGGAGTCGTAGGTTCCATCCATTCCCAAGGGAAAATAGTGAAAGTAAATTTGAGCTATTTTTCCCGGTATGAATTTTTTACATCAAAGCCAACCTCGGTTTGCTTTTTAACACTATCATTTATACTTGTCAATATTTTTTATTTGACCACTGAACATGACCAAACTATCTTTGTAAGTGTAATGCATGCAAAAATGCATGTTTATGTTTCGGGATGAGGGCACTGTAGCTAGAAAATATACTGGGTTTAACAGACCTAACATGTCTCTGGTGACGGACGCAGTGTGGCATTGATGGAGAATAATAACTGTCTTATCAGTTGTTAATTTTTTTCTGTCATGGTCGGACGTATTACTTACCATCAGGTGAGCGTCCTCCTGACCGTCCTGTACACTTCGTAACTTAATAAAATGTTACTACATATTTTTTTATTAAAACAATTCGTGACTATCCCTAGAAAGGTTTTCCAGTTTAACATTTATTGATTGCGTATTCAACAATGGAAAATACCAACGCACCAGGTTTAAAATAAATTGTTAAAGCCGTAGTTTTATTTCTCTGTTTTCAATTATGAAAACCTTCACCTACAGTCTATTCGCGTTATCGACACATACCCAGTCGCCTTTCACCCCAAACATATACCTAGGTTACCTAGCCCCCCTGTAACACCCTAAGGTTCGCGTCCCACTCTTGTGTGCATACATTTTTTGTGCTGAGTCATCTGCGCTCGCCAATTGCCCGGTGAAGCTGTGAAGGCCACCTGCGGCTAACATACAATTGCGGACAACAACTTAATACAGAACTGCATAGTATGTCATATGTGTATGGTACTCCAAACACAAATACCTCTTACATGTACACACATAAAGTTCGGGCAATAATAAAGTAGGATTTAATTTATGTTTTTTTCTTTGTCATTGTTTAACTTATTATAAAAACGCACCATACTTATATAACATTAAAGATTGTAAACCAAGCATAACCTAGGCCTTCCAACAACATCTCAGAGGGTAAGGGGAGTAGCTGAAAAACAGCGATGCTCGGGATTGTTCTCGTTGCAAACGCAGCTTTGTCTCAAAGTACTTGTTTTTTTTTAATTTTGAATTTTTATTTGTTAAATGTTTGAAGAGAGACAATAAATATATTCTTATTCTTATGCAGTTCTATATTATGAACACATATCTGCATATAAACATTTATATTGCATCTCATTACAACATTTATATGATGAACTTAATTATATATTGCATCTCATTAAAAACACTCCAGAACTGGACCAATTAGTGAGAGCAACACTAACCGCTTCCAATTTGCGTTGTCGAAGGCTCAGTCACCGTGGCTCAATGCCGTATCCCGAGCGACGGGGGTCGGGGCACAGGGAGACAGGATCCAGGAGAGCCAGTCGCAACGGGACTGCGGCCGAGGTGCCCCACTTTGCGGGAGTCCGGGCGAAACGCGCGGGAAGTTTCGCGACGCGCGCTTTTTACAATTCGAAGTTCGAATTAAATAGAAGTTTTAAATTCAAAATTTGACATTTGAAAGTTTTTTTTTAATGCTGTGTGCTGTGCTGTGAGCATAAAGGTTTTCCTAGAAATTATTTTTAAATTGGTAAATTAAAACAATAAAGTAGGTAACTTTATTTTTATTGGATTTTATTATCTATATTTCAAATGAGGACTTTTATAATATAATTATAGGTACGGTAAGAGTTCAAACAGTTTGATTTCTTTTAATGTTATTCGTATAAGAAAATTTAATAAGCGGATGGATTGATTATCCAAGAATCCTTTTCAACCATAAGGTAAGGAATCATTAAAACAACGGACGTGCCAAATTGAAACCTGAAATATAACGCCATGATTCTAATTAATTAGGAAAGTAGTTGGTAAAACTATTTCATTGAAACTTATTCGAAAGGCTATGTTTGGAGCGCAACTATATCAAATGACGAAGTAGTTTTAACGAGCACAAATTTTAGTAAAGATATCACTTTTCACATGTTTTCTCAGAAAACTTAATACTTTCATGTTATTAGTACAAAAATAATAATTTCATAATCATTACCAACCATAAAACTTAGAACAAATTCGTAGCTGTGAAAATGAAGTGAAATAAGTTTTGAAAAATGTGTGTTGTTCTAGTATATAATTAGTAAGTATCAATGAATTTATTTTTATGTTTTCGGAATCCATGATTAATTATTTATTTATTGACTTTTAATGACTCAAAATGGGGGAGACTATTGTCCAGCAGTGGATTGCGACAGGTTTAAGAAAGTAGAGATACTTTAATACCCGTATACGCCTACTTGACTAAACCTACGACATAACTTGATAATGCATTTTAACTCAAATTCATCAGCACGTAGTGAAAAAGGTACAATCAAACAATCCACCAGCCCTTAACGTTCCACTGCAAAGCACAGGTTTTTCTCTAACAACATGGCTAGGGGGGTGAAGGTTCAAATCCTGCCACGTACTAATGTACTATCGGATTTTCGAAATTATATGTACGTTTATCTGACGCTCTTTCGGTCAAGAAAATCGTCCTGGGGAAACCTGCGCACGCCTGCGAGGAGAAATAAAGTTTGTGCGTGAAGTCGGCACTAGGCCCGTGTAAGTCACTAAAGCCTATACACCCTATACGAGTAGGCTGATGCCCCTCGGTAGGGACGTACAATGAGCTGATAATGATGATGATCCTAGGGTTCGGAGGAGTTCTAATACCTAGTAATAAGGTAGCCAAGAACAACGGTTCCACGTGCCTCCAAAAGCACAGAGGCAGTCGAAATAATATTTCTTTGATCACTCATCCCTTGAAAGACCATTGCGATAATTACTTGACTTGTGGGATCGTCAATCAAACTCGGCATTAAACTTCAAGATTAACGAACAACTGAAAGAAAAACAGTAATAAAAAATACGTTAGGCACGAACAAGAACATTGATTTGGTGAAAATAATCAAATGTTTTGCAACGTCCCTTCATTAGAAATCACTTGAAGCACGTCGAGATGTTGATTTTTCGTGGATCTCTGGAGGGCTACATAATATCTTACGGAAATAAAATATTAAACATTTTACAGGTTTCATTGATTAATGTCGTTGTTGGTACTTGATTAATCCTCTTTCTCTCTCTCAAAGCTCTATTGTCAAAGGTGTCCTGAATACTGAGACCTTTGACAAAAGATTATCAGCGGAGTCCTTTTATTGAATATTTTTGTGTAAAGATTTTTTCATTACCTGTTGATAGTAGGACCGTGGCCAGGCGAGTATAGGTCACCGATAAAGGCTTGATAGGGGGAAGGCTAGTTCTCGTAGTCACTTTTACATTCAGAGGAAGAAGGTTACTACTTTTAAAAGGCCATGTGGTCGTTGTTTGAAGATGTACATATTTTTTATGAGTATTGAATAATTCTAATAATCTTTGTAATTTCATTTTCAATGCTCTTAATATTTATAACCCTAGTGATCGGTAAGCTCCGAATCACTTATTGCGTTCTTCGGGAAATTGATTTTAAGTTTATTCACAAACTTTAAGGGTTTCGTATTCATAATAAAATGTATTATGGTATTATAATAAGAGATCCGAATAGGTAAGTAATTGAATGAAATTGGATTTGCTTGATGGACTCGTGAATTTCTACTAAAAGCTATTTCAATTTTGGCAAACTCGTAATTAGGTCGACTGCAATTGTTGCTTTTGATAAATATTCCTTTACCTCCTCTTAAGGCTATCTATTTTATCTGTATTTCAGGCTAAGTGTTTGGACTGCCGGCATACGTTCTAAATACTATGACATAATATATACACATAAAAAATTGGGGACCGATTGCATTTGCGCTCACCACTTCCTGTGAAGCTGTAAAGATCATCAGCGGTCATCAGCGAACTGTCCATCTGAATCATAATAAAAATTCTCAAATAATAAAACACTTTGCCAACCTAAATGCATTAATATGTACAGTCGCATCAGATATATATGAGCAGACAAGGTGACCAAATACATCTGAACAGTTCAAAATTTCAATAACTTCTATACAGTACAAGTTACCATAAATATCTAAACAGCAACCGCTTCATTAATATCTGAGCAAGTGCCTGTCAATAACTTCTATACACACAAATTTTCAATAATATCTGAACACTCAAAATGTCAAGTGTTACTAAGGAGATTAACCAGTGTTTATCTGCTTAGTTACGCTTGACATTTCTTGTCTGCATGACATTAAAAGAACAAGATAAAATCAATCACTACTGTGGGCGTATAATGATTATTTTCATTTGATATGACAAATCTATACTAATATATGAAGCTGAAGAGTTTGTTTGTTTGAACGCGCTAATCTCAGGAACTACCGGTTCGAATTAAAAAAATCTTTCAGTGTTAGATAGCTTATTTATCGAGGAAGGCTATAGGCTATATATCATCACGCTACGAGTAATAGAAGCGGAGCAGCAATGAAGAATGTTTCAAAATAGGGGGTATTTTTTCATACTTGGAGCTTCCGCTGCGTACGCTGAGTAAACGGTTAAAGTTTCACAAAAGTCATGTATTGTTCTCCTTTTAAAGGTCTACAAAAAAGTCCGTGAGAGCATATGTCTATCTTTTAAGGTTAGCTCGCTATAACATATTTTTAGCTTTAAAAAAAGAAATTGACCCCGAAACCTTTGAAGTTGGAGGGAGGGGAAATCCTATGCATAGTGATAAATGAAAGTACCGTGCTATCCCAAATTTAATGCGAGCGAAGCCGCGGGCAAAAGCTAGTTTTAAGAATAAGTCACATCAACAACTACGTCATCCGAGTATCCTCATTAAACCACTGCTCGGCTATCTGCGCAAGTGGAGATGGTCAGTCTCGGTTCTGGCTTAGCTCGGTTCAGTTAAGAAAGACTCTGGATAATCGATATGATACTGGATTAATTATTATTCAGAAACTGTTAATGACTTAGTGTGATAATAATTATTTAGTAAGTTCATCATCATCATCAGCCCATTATACGACCCCATCTAGGGACTTGCGCCTACACATTTAGTATATTTAGGCCTTCGTGGTCGTCCATTAGCTGACTTCACGCACAACCTTCAATTTTTTCACAGGCGTGCGCTGGTTTCGTCTTGATGTTTTCCTTTATCTAAATAGCGTCGGATATTTTTTTAATCTTCTATAGACAGGCATTTGACCGTCATCTCACCTGATGGTATGTGATGATACGGTCGAAGATGGACCACGCCTGTCTAGAAACAGTCTTTTCACGCTTGCCTTAAAAAGTGCCAGGTAGTAATGTTCTGGGAACACACAAGGAGGCAACGAGTTAAATTTCATTGCAGTGCACATTAGAAACGAGGCACCAAAGCGGATTGTGCAGATATATAGAATGTCGACCACGTAAGAACGGAATGCTCGCCTGCGACTTGTCTCCCGGTGGTGAATGGTCGTGTTATTCGTTCGCACGCTCACCGAAACATAACCTGTATAAATCCAAGTGCAATGCAACTCTACGACGCTACTCCAGGATTTGCAGTTAAGCATCAGCCAAAGTAGGGTCGCCTAAGGCGTATTATTTAACAGCTAGATTCCGGAAAGTCGAAGCAAGTTCAAATTTTCAAGCAAGTTTAGATAAACATCACCTCAAGAGGATACTGCTTGAAGGGATGCGTCCACACGGCTCACCATAGCCTCTCGACAAGACTGGATTCCTACCTCACCTGCCCTTGCATCCGGTAGATTTATGTCCGTCATCTGCGTACCCAATAATACCGGGCATAAGCAGATCATTTATGTGCATTAAGAATAAGAGTTGCGGATAGGACCGAACCCTGAGGAACACTGGTGTCGATAGCCTGGTGGTCAGAACAGTAGCCATGAAAGACTATTTTACTCAGAAACTCAGGAAATTTGATATCCAGGTGCAAAGGCCATCAAGAAAACCAAATTCTGTCAAATGCCTTAGAGATATCGAGAGACACAGCAAGAGCTTCATGAGCTTCGATGGCCTCACTTCATAAGTGTGTGGCATCAGAAGGACCCCAGTTCACTGGTCTCGGCGAAACGTACATATAAATAATTATAATTTCGAAAATTTGAAAGGACATTGGATTGGCAGGCATCGAACCCGCACCGTCCAGATTGGAGGGCAACAGTCCACACCAATGAGCCACTGACGCAATACTTGCTTGTATTTGTAATTGCAGTAGATAATTAGTGATGACAAGAGTAAAATCTTCAAACTTTTATAAACTGCCAGCGTCATCTCATTTTTAATACATGTATTATCCAAAAAGATTTTAATTCAATTGATAGTTAAAAAGTCACAATATTTCTACATATTTTCTTCGACAGTTTCGATATTTAAATCATTTTAGATACATTTGACGTTAGTGTTCAGATATTATTGAAAAGTTGTGTGTATAGAAGTTATTGACAGGCACTTGCTCAGATATTAATGAAGCGGTTGCTGTTTAGATATTAATGGTAACTTGTACTGTATAGAAGTTATTGAAATTTTGAACTGTTCAGATGTATTTGGTCACCTTGTCTGCTCATATATATCTGATGGCGACTGTACATACGTACATATTAATGCATTTAGGTTGTATTGAAGGTAATACCTTCAGATGATAGACTTGTAGCCTGGAGCACGACTTCTCCATAAACACATCACGCTTGTGGAGAAGGTTAGTTCCTAGTTGATTAAATTTTAAGTATAAAATAATGTTATCGTTATTTTGCTTCAAAGGCTCTACCTTTGTTTCTCTTCATTTAAGCACAACACTCAGCTGTCAAACCCAACAAAGGGTAAATACAATGACACACTTGCTCATCCTTATCGAAATTAAAACCTTTGTTCTAATTTATATGGGAGTTTTCATTAAAAAAATGAACCTAGCACAGGCAACGAAGCGTTTGGAGCAACAGGCTGGAAAGTCAACTTGCTTTATAACATCAGACCCTTTTTTACGTGGAATAAGGGTCAAAATGGGTGTGTAAAATAAGCGTTGTCGCCCGTATATTATTAGTTTTATAACTAAGCTTATCCGCACTCTACACGTTTCAGTGTCAGTGAATATGTATGACGCCCAATTTGGCCCTAGACGTAAATATATGTTTTTGTGCACGGAGCATTAAATTAGTTGCTTTTTGTCAAATAATATACATAAACCTAATATGTAGGTGCAAGTACAATTACTTTATACATATATATGTACACATATGTATGTTCATCTTTTTTCACAACTTTTATTTTCGTGTAGATTAAGTTGATGTTATTTGTGTCATGTTTCGTGTCTTTGTAACACTTCATTTTAACCATTTCATTAACCAATATACATATACCCTAATGTCTGAAAATGTGCTGAGGCGTCGGCTCTTATGATTATTCTCATAAATTTTCCAGATCCCGTAGCGATTAAGGGGGCTATACTTGGGGTTTATCTACTAGACTAAGATCATCATAGAACCGACAAGCGCTTTGGATAAATGATCTGAAGAAATTTGCAAATTTCCTTTTATAATAATAATTCTATATTTTTTTCTAATATTTCTGATAATTTTTTTCGCATTTAGATGCGAATAGCTTTCCAGCAGTCGAAGTTTTGTAACTAATCATCGTCTCCCGCCTATAACGATCCACTGCTGGGCACAAGACTGCGGCACAGGATAGGGTGAGGAGATTGGGCCCTAACTAGTCTTGCCAGGTCCGATTTGATTTTTTGGTTGCAAATTAAAACATTTAACAAAAAAATTGTGATGTTACGCTGATGTGTGCCGTTTTGAAATTAATAGTGATATTATTAGTAAAAATTATGTCAATATATTTTTTTAATGAAAAATCTCTTCGTTTTTGGATAAATCGGGACTTTTAGCGTCTAGATCAGGTACAAATCGGGACGCATCCCCAGATCCCTGAATATCGGAACGTCACGCGCAAATCGATACACGGGGCATTACTGGCCGTAACTCACTTCGCGGGTACAAATAAAAAAGTAACTAAAACTAATTTAATAAATAGATTTATACAAAATAATCTTTACTTATATAAAATAATATGTTCACCTTGATTCCCTGAGCTTTGCCAATCCCACATGTATTGATTATAAGCTTACAGCTGCAGTATTGGCTTTTCATCTCGGTAATTTCTCTTTTAATATTTCATCGTACGTTCTTTAGGAACACATGTTATTATATCCATTTCGCTCGCTTCCGTAATCCTCGTTAGAGCTATAATAAATATTATTTTATTCGTCACGAATAACTTCACATTGTATACTAACGAAAAGAAAAAAAATAATAGTTATATAATAAATGCGTAAATGATATCCTTATTCGTGATGTTTTAAAAAAACCCTGAAAAGCATGAAAAGCAAAACGAAATGCAGAAAACATGCAATTTTGTAATATCGAAAGTCGTGATAACCTTATGTAGATACATCGAAATTGAGCAAACGTACGTGTTTAATTGATACAAGTAACTATGTCATGCAATACATATTTTTTTCAAGTAAGTCTTGCGTAGGACGCCCTCCGGCTCGATGGACCGACCACTTGCGAAAGGTCGCTGGTGGAAGCTGGATGAGAAAAGCGAAGGACCGGGATACCTAGTGCAAAATGGGAGAGACCTGTGTCCGGAAGTGGACTGCGATAGGAAGAAGAGGGAGGCAGAGTGAAGTCAAGCGAAAATACATATGCGCTTTTTGACTTTTGGATTGCAAATGTTTTTGGACGGCGATATTACTTATCATCCTGGTGTTTCCATTTGCCGGCAATTACATGAAGAATTGTTGCATTGATCACTACCACTAGATGTCAGGTGTCTAAACCAGTGTGGCTGAACTATCAATAGTTGACCTCGAAAATAATCTATACTATCGATAGGCCTAACGATGCTATCGATAGCTTAGTTTAGCACAATAGTGTTGGCACACTTCAATACTGTCGATAGTATCGATATTATCGATCAGGGCAATACTGTTGATAAAAGGTTAACTATCGATAGTTGGTGTAATTTACAAAGCCAGTACTATCGATACTATCAATAGTTATGCCTATACTGAGCTACGATACTATCGACAGTATTGCCATAGATTTAGAATTAGCGCGCTGTATAATATAATGTAATATCCACTGACAATCACACAGCGCCATCTAGCCCCAAGTTATTATATACTTTTTTTTGTAAATACATACATATTATACATATAAAACACCTAGACCATTACAAACAGACATTTTCATGCACACAAATGTTTGTGCCCGGAATCAACCCGGAACCCTTGGTGTTGAAATCGAACTCTCAACCGCAACACCAAATGGGTCGTCGAGTATTGCAGTGTACCAACACTATTGTGCTAAACTAAGCTATCGATAGTATCGATACTATTGCTTTGTCCAACTATCCGTGGATTATCGATAGCCTGTCAATGGTCGACTATCGAGCGGCAACATTGGTCCAAACATATTTTGGTACCCAAGTTAACTTCGAACGACGGTCTTGCGTTCCGTCAAATAACATGAATGAATGATGAAGAAAAGATTTGCCTTAGTCTTCCTGTAGATGCCATGACTTAATTTAAGGTTAAACTTTATTTTCGTTAAGATACATATCCAAAATGCATAAGAATTATCAAAAGATTATTTCGCAAAACATTGTAGTAATATGCTGTACAAAATATAAAGTTATTAAATTTTAAAGATATTGAATTCTGAAGTACGACTTGTGCGGCTTCACATTTCATCTTGACTGTTTGATTGTTTTTGCAATCTCTTCGACATATTTTCACCTGAGACAGATTGCCTTAAAGGTCGTCTGCGTAGGAATAATGTCACGTAGTCCTGCCGACATAAGCCTTACACATTAAGCAGTGGCGTGCACTCCCGGGTAATCGTCAACATATTAAATGATTCCCACTTATTCGCCCATTTTCCTCTAAATATTTGAAACCATAGGCGATCTGATGTCATAAACAGCACTTAATTTGACAATAATGTAAATTATGTATTGTTTTTGCGATAAGTGTCACTCACTTTGCATATCTCTGTGCTCAACACTGACATCAAGTTCAAATTTAAAAATAATTTATTAAATTTAGGCGTGGGGAAGGCTCTTTTCTTTGTTATAAGTAAACGGGACGGTCAGCTCGCTCACCTGGCCGTAAGCGATACGCCTGACCATGACAGAAGTTACTGTTGAAGGAAATTAATTAATAACAGTAGGTAGTTATTATTTAATTATATATAAGGAGAGCTTACCTTAGGCGATTTGCCACTTGCTAAGTGGACTGTGGCCCACCGAGAAAAAACCAAAAAGCACATCCGAAAAAACACCTTAACTGACATTTTGACTCACGGTTCAATTTGTATTAATACTCGTAGTCATTCGTAAATGTAATTCGACATCTAGCTCCTAGACTCGATACACGTGTGTAAACCCTTTGTGGCTGAGACACACATACTACATGTGCCATATAGCTTATAGCGGATATGAAATCTTAACAGTTAGAATTGCCTATTAAACAGTTAGTACCAGTAGTTCTGAGTGTTATTGATTATAATGTAATACCGTGGCCTATTTAAGTACTTATTACTAGAGATGGGCCGAGGATTCGGTTAATAATAAATAAATTTCCACAGACATTCACACAGCGCCACCTAGATGGCTAATGTTCAGGGCTGGCCCAGAACTAAGCATTACCCTGTAATATGGATACTTAACAACGGATAAACATAACTATATACTTTTTTTATAAATACATGCATATTATACATAGAGAACACCCAAACCGATACAAACAGACATGTTCATGCCCACAAATGTTTGTACTGCCCGGAAATCAGACCCGGAACCCTTAATGTAATAGCCGACGTCTCAGCCATTACACCAGATGGGTCGTCATTACGAGTACTTAATACTAGATGTATTCAATACATCCATTGATACTCGTACTCAGCCGAATAACTGGGTTAAAATTATAACAATATATCTAAGTAGATTAAATTGTACAACAGTGATATACATAAAGTATTTATGTTACTAACTGGGAAGTCTTAGACAAAGTCAATTATGATAATGAGTACTCTATGTGGTCTTGTCTTAAGTAGTAATTGCTAACTTTTAACTTAAAAAAGCTTATCTTTGGCTGTACCTTCACTAAGTCTCATAAGCCAATGACCCTTAGTTATTAAACCAGTACCTACTTAATATCATCATCATAATCATCAGCTCATTAAACGTTAAACCCGAGGGGCACGAACCTACCCGTGTAGGGTGATTTTAGGCCTTAGTCGTCCCGCGGGCCAAGTGCGGATTGGACGACTTCACACACAACCTTTGAATCTCTTCGCAGCGTGCATGAAGGTTTCCTCACGATGTTTTCCTTCACCGTAAGAGCGTCGGATAACGTACATATAATTTCGAAAATTCGAAAACACATTGGTACGTGGCGGGATTTGAACCTCAGCCCTCCCGGTAGGAGGGCGACAGTCCACACCATTGAGCCACTGACGTTCTTAATATATTATAACCAAAACATTTAGATAATTCCGATACACATATTGTTCCACGTTAAGCTGCTTATTTCGAATATACTATGTCATATATATTACCTTAATCTTACAACACAGGTTAATTGTCTATTGAAATGTGATTAAAGCTAACATTACAGCTGTTTTTTTATGCAAGGGTAAGGATAATAAAATAACACATGCAAAATCATGCATTTTTTAAAACAAATAGACACGTTGTGTATATGGGAGGCCCACTTCATTTAATTTATTAAGTATTATTTACGGCAATAATAATACATTCCAATTATGTGATTAGATTGCCAGCATGACAAAAGAACAGGATAGTAGTACGGATCCCGTTTATGCTTTTGAGTATACAATCCTGACACTTGCTATAACCAAAACCTTAAATACAATTTGGTGTCAAAAATACATCAATTACAAAACTCCAGTTCTGCAGTCCTAAAATGGGTACGTATCATTTTGTCAGCTTGACAAGCTAAAATCAAAACGTACGTAAGGATTTACGTACAAATGTACTTCGTTTAAAAAAATCCTTATAATCGGTTGACTTCATCTGACCTTCCAAAAGTTAGTCGGTATTAATTACTATTACTGGTAACCGAATCAAGAAACTTCGGGCAAATATCGCATCCCTTAACAGGTCCCTTTAGCTTTCCATTTATTAGCTAATTGGAGTATTAATTCATAGGGATTTGTAACAAATTCCTCAAACGAATTAATTAGTTAAAATCGGGAATGATTAATATTTCAATATGGGTAAAACTAACCATGAATTAGTAATGATCTCTTCAATTTACCCAAACATTTAATCTGTGCCCAAACGTAATGATCCGCAGTCAAGTATAAAAGGAGTAACCTTTACCAAAATATATAAACAAAGGGAATAACATTTTCTGTTAACGTGTTCTAAGATTTTTCTTAGTCAATAGACTAGATTTCGTATTCAATTAAGATCTTATACAAACTGTAGTAGTTTGTAAGGTTAAGGTTAAAGGGGGTGCTATGTAAACGCGTATATATCTATTGTTTGATGATGAGTTCAAAACGCCGTTTATGATTTTGTGTTATGCTATTTAGTAGTCAAATCTTTGCTCATATTGCAAAATATAATTTAGAGTTGCCTAGTCAATATATCGAGGAAGGACATAGATAAAGATAAAAAATACTTTATAGCACATAAAAAATTATACAAAAACATCAGATAACAGAAGAAAAAAAACAAGTACAACATCGGCGGCCTCATTGCTTAGGTAGCAATTTCTTCCAGGCAACCTTTGGATGAAAGAACAATGCGTAATGGTAAGCGGGCTAGTGCAAAACGAGTAAAAACGGTATTCTAAATAAGTACATAATTATAACATAAAAGCACATATACTAAGTACACACTACTACATAAATAATTATAGAATAAACTAATAAATAATATATAATAAACTAATACATAAACTAACTAATGGAAGATAGGATAAAGCAAACTACAATCAGAATAATGTAGAAGAAATGACAGATACAGTACCTACAGCACAGTAATAGTAGTGAAAGAAAGTAAATATCACGAGAGATGGTTTGTTTCAAGAAATGGTTTTTAATTTGGCTCTTAAAAGTCTCAAGAGACGGTGCACGACGAATGTCCTCAGGCAAGGAATTCCACAGCTTGATCGCTCGCACTGCGAAAGACCTTGCATAGAACTCAGTCTTGTGAGACGGCAGGTTAAGCGTTAGTTAAGCGTTAGTTTAGTAAGCTGGCACGCAAATTGCGGGCCAAGGTTGCGGAGTGGAAAATAAAGTGATCTTTAAGATAAGTAGGGGTGTTAGGATGGGAAAGAATAAAATAAAGGAGGGAGAGAATGTGGCAGTCCCTTCTACGTGCAATAGGCAGCCATTGAGGTTGGGATCTATAAGAAGAGACATGGTCATACTTGCGCAGGCCAAATATAAATCTGATACAGAGATTCTGCAGACGATCGAGCTTGTTTAATAGTTGAACTGACAGATCAGGATAACAAACGTCTGCATAATCCAGTATAGGAAGAAGAAGTGAATGTGCCAAACTGATTTTGGTTTTGGTCGGTAACAGATTCTTAAGACGCCTAAGAGACCCGTAAGCGGCAAACACCTTCCTACTTACCTCTGATACCTGGTGATTCCACAAAAGAGTAACGCCCAGGTTTTTTACTTTTTACGGTTGTAGGGAATAGGAGTTCCATCAAAGATGATCTGTGGTAACAAGTCATGCTTAATCCGAGCAATATACCAGTGGCTACCTATAATGATGGTCTGAGTTTTCGCTGGATTTACTATCCAGCAATACTGGTGAGGTTTCTGTTGGTAGCCTCAATAGCAACTAAGAGATCTGAAAGCGAAGCTTGTGTATAAATTTGGAGATCGTCTGCATACAAATGATAGGAAGAAGAGAGCGGAAGAGTGATAGAATTAATGAAAATAGAAAACAGAACAGGTGTCAGGACGCCACCCTGCGGAACGCCGGCAGTAGTATTACACCACGTAGAGAAGGTGTCTTCAACGCGAATGCGCTGTCGGCGCCCATACAGGTAACTATGAAACCAATCAACCACCGTTGGAGATATGTTATGACATAGGTAGTTTAATATCACTGAAGGAATGGTATACGTTTCGTAAAAACGCGAATATACGTTTTATTTGATTGCGTGCGCTGCCCAAAACAGTGCAGGCGGCCCAAAAATAATGAATTACGAGATTATTCCCCTTTTATGATATTTTTTTGTGCAATAGATTTTAATTAGTTTGTACTCTAACTTACGTAGTTAACCGTGGGTTGACTACAAAAAGTATATCATATTGAAACCAATGAAAATAATATTATGCTCTCTTCGTGCCTCAGCAAGTAGTGTGTCGAGGAAAACTAAAAGATATCATCAACTAAAAAATATCGTCAATAGGGTTCCTAGGTCTCGATCTAGAAACGGGAGGATAGGGTTGTGTCATGCGAAACTTAATATTAATATAATATACTTATGTTAATGGAACAGTAGGTACCAACTTCACCCGGCATTAGCAGTATGGTTTTGTTCCGGACTGAAGGCGAGAGACAAACTATCGATAGTTTACCTCGAAAAGTATCTATACTATAGATAGGCCGATCGATACTATTGCATTTATCCAACTATCGATAGTCGATTATCGAGTGGAAACACTGATGTGAACAATATAAGTGTAAACATGCTTATTATCGTGCGTATTAATGCTTATTAACGTCCCTAATATATCTTCCCAACTTATACACTCATAAAAGTTAAAAGCAAAGCACACTTCCAAACAGCTTTTCACGTTAAGTTGTAAAACTGATCTACATACTTCTTAAAAGGTTATTAACTGAGAGTTTCGTATGTTGAGATTTCCCTTTGAAAATGTAATGTAATTGGTTTTGTTATGGAATATTTAAAGCATCTTGACTTTGTAGCTTTCAGAGTTCCAGCTATGATATGGTCTGTCTATCGCAAAAGTAAACTTTTCCTGGAAGATGTGTTCACCATATATAAAAGGTAATATGCAAACAGATTGTTAGTAGTGGCATTATATGCGTGCATTCTCTATGGTATTTATGACGAAGCTTCGATTTCAAGGGTTTAAGATCCGTTTACAAGTTCACTGTTATACTTTGAAATATTTTCAAGCAGGCAAATAATAAAACATGTCTTCCGAATGGACGAAAGAATGGATGCCAAATAATAATTTGATCACTTGAAGCGATAGTTGCTTATCGTCCAATTGTCATCCAAACTTATATAATACGCAAATATTTCCAGCTTTTTAATTACTTATTTAACAAGCTATTCCAGTCACTTAATTTTATTGGTCGCTTTCTTTCTGTACAAAAGCAAAAAACGTGAACCTAAAACGCTCGCTTAAATAAACATTCCAAAAATTAAGTTACTTGTAACAGCAACAAACACGGGCGGATGTTTAACACGGTAAAACTTATCAAGCAAGATGCTTTATAAAGAATCATCTAGAAGGAATAGAAATAAGAATTACATAACTGTTACAAAATATTATACAATGCAATTAAACACACCTGTTTGTCGTATATATCATAGATCAGTAAATACGAACGACGATAGCTACATTAATTCCATTACAGTTACTAAACCTGACCACTACATATGGGGAGTGGGGCGGGGTGAAACCAGGATCGAGGGGGAAATTGATCCCGCGTGTGTTATATTAGTATTGCGAATTTCGATATTGTCTCGAGTAATAATAAAATAACATTAAAACTATTTCAATCAACACAAAATTTAAAGCCGAATCGTGGTCGACAAAGTGAACGGTACGGGAAAAGTTGGAGTCGATAATTAATACTCGCCGCCACAACCAAGTTGTATGCAGGGGGGTTACTACCATCTCTCAAAACAATTTTATATATTAATACGTCAGCATTTTTCAGTAGGTGAGCAGAAAGGGAAGCCAATATATTAATGATGAAAGATGGGAGTCACCTCTTTACTCAAGCTCTTTACTCTACTCTTCTTTAAGGGTGACTATCCCATGAATTAAATTAATTATGTAATTGTATTTACTAACATTAGTTTTGTAAGGAAATTGTTACTAACTTTTTATATGGGCTTACCGGCCTGAAATAAACGTTTTGAATTGAATTGAATTAATAAGCAATTAGCAAAGTAATTGTTAAAGTCCACCGTCGAGTGCCACCTCGCCAAAACTAATTTAGCCGGGGCGATTTGACAGCTGGACCAGTGTTTTCGATACAACAGTGTGCAGCCAACAACAAACCTTTATTAAAACTCCCGAACTGACGGTAGCAGCGCCGCAATGCCAACGGTTCAATTATTAAAGTTAGGGCTGCCAATAAAGTGTCTTTAAAAAGTTTTAAATAAACGCCAAGCTAATAAAATCTGCTTTCTAAAAATGTGACATTTAGAAAGAAATTCTTTTTAGTTACATCCGTTTGTATTTTTTCTTATATAGTGAACACGCTTCCAGTGTTAACCTTTAAAAATCAAAGTAAGGAAGTAAATACTCAATTAAATAAGATATCTGCTTTATTTTATTTCCTAGCTGTGCCCCGCGGTATTACTTGCTGTATAAGATTTTCTCCCGCAATAAAATGAAGCAGATACTAACTGGTAGGTCTATCAATTCGCAGTATTCCGAAAATCTATCATAGGTTTTATTTACATATTACAAACGTGTTATGAAACATATAAGAAGCTGCGACATCAGGGTTATACCCTAGCTCAGGCAAACATAACTACATCAAAGAGTCTTTGATATCCACAACACGATTGACTGTATTATTGTAAGTTGGTTTGGGGGCTATTTATACTTCGTGAAGACCTTGTCACGTCGCTTATAGTTAGATCTTTTGTTCTTTCCCCTACTCAAAGATGTTCAAGGGATAGGCACATTGAAGAACTTCAGGGTTTTGGTCTTCAGCAATGACAGCTTTCCTACTTGTGTTTCACACTTCTATTATAATTACAAGGGATTCACAACCATTGTTTCAATAGGTAGTCTGTGTGATGATTGCAATTATTTAAAAGGTAGACTTGCGAGCAGGTGAGATTGTCTAAGACGTTTTTATAAGATAAGGGCTTAAAGTTCTCACTAAATGCAATTAAAAACATTTAATTGGCAGAACAACAATTAACACAGTGAGTGGGTTCACTACGGTAATGATTATTAAACTTGTGATAACTAAATGATCCTTTAGTTACTTTAATTTGAAATATAAGTAAATTACTTGTTCAATAGGTACTGCATTATATGACTACTTGACAAAAAAAAATGTTCTGGTAATTTTCTTTTGTTAACAACTTATTTACCATTTTTATAAAATTAAATTAAGTGACACCCCTACGTTTGTTGATGGCGACGCACCAAGTTTTAACCGTGAAATCGATTGCCTTTCGGTGGAGCGTGTTTGGTGTGATTGCAGCCACGGAACTCACTTTGCAATGCAATAAAAACAACACTATTTTCATGAAACAAAAATGTGTTGCATCATGGCAAATAACAATATATATAGGGTTTGGTTTTTACGCGCTTACGCGATTAGGAGAACTAGGGTCACCGACATAGCCCACGGGATTATCAAGTTTAGTGTCAGTGGGTAGGGCACATGGTGCGTAGAACCGATGGCCGATGGGGCGCAAAAGTTCTCGAGTGGCGTCCACGGAACGGAAACGACCGCCAACCAGATGTACGGATCACCTGGTTAAGATGGTGGGTAGCAGATGGATGTCAACTGCCGATCCCTTGCAGTCCCTCGTGGAAATCATTAGGGGAGACGTCATCGTTCAGCAATGGATATATTGGGCTGTAATGATGACGACCTCATTGTTTTTTTTTAAAATGCCCCTAATTTAATTATTTCAATTGCGACCGCAGAACAAACGATTTCGCTTTTAAGTTTGAAGTCATTAAAACGTATCTAGAATTAATTTAAAAATTTTGCAAAATCCTTTTTTAGACCCGCGTTTACCACCATACGAGAACTCATTTAGTTTGCGCTAATTAAACGAGAAACTTTTAAATTAAAATTTAATTTAAAATACGGTTGAAGTTATGTGTAAAGCACTAAAAACTTCTAATACCAGGGTTTCAAAACCAATTGTATCTGTCTGTGTGTACAGCAAATTTAATTAAGATATTACATTTCTCATGAAATTGTTAACAATGTATCGTAAAGTGTGAATGTTTATGACACTATGTAGCAGCTGCTGCAATAATTGAAATTTAAGTCTGCACAGTATTTGTATCTTAGTTCTTAACCCCAAAAACGGTGTTATGCGAAATGAACGACTCAATTAAATAAAAATGTGAATGCTTAACACCGCGACTATCGTCACATTACACATTATTAAAATCAAATTTAAAACTTAACATTCTTATTCAAAAAGCCTTTACGGGTAGGCTCGTGCTCCATATGCCTAGTATTTTTACGTAGCATCTAATAAACATTATTGCCAGCCCCGTCTCTTCTTCTTATCGAAAAAAATTTAGATGAGGAGACAGGTTTCAGAGTTTACCGCCTTACACCCTCTGATGAAGTTTTATGAAACGACCAATACACCTATCGGAAGTCGTGGTCAATGATTTAACGTATTCTCAGAAGGCATGGATCATTATATGACTGAATCTGGATCATTATATGACTGAATCTGCAATGTCCTAACCAAACTAAAAAAATCGCTTAATGACTTTCACTTTGAGTCCGACCCGTTTCATTAAAACTTACGACCCCCAGATCGAGGAGCTATCTGAACTTGATGTTAAGACCTGCCTCGGAGACACTTCACGGCAATGTTTTGTTTTGGTAATATTTGCGTTTCTTTCATCATTTTCGCGTTCAAAATTGCCCGAAGGCGCCTGCTGCGCGTATCGTTTACGTTAATTTGCATATAAAAAATGTTTCAAGCGAATGCCGCGGTGGCTCTGGCAATTGACTTTTGCCACAAGGAAATTCACACCCCAGTCGTTTAAAAGGCTCATGACCTTAGGGGTTACCAAATGTAATTTATATTTCGTTTAATCAGAAATAAATCGCTGTCATTCTTTTAAGACCTTTTTTTCGGTGACTTTTGTTTTGAGCAGTAGTATGATGTGGTTTAAATAAATACCCTCGGCAACTATCAAGGGCCAGTTAGTTTAAAAATTTGAACTTGTTGCTTTATTAAAATTAGTTAACGAGGTTCAAAATAAATTCGGGTGAATAAAAATAATAAGATATATCTTAAATCCGCATAAATAACAATTTTTAAAACAAACCCCATAAATAAATTGTTTAGTTGACAAACAGATAGTACTTATCACAAAAGTTTAGAATAAAATTTCTAAAAGCCTAATTTTTCTGTTGCCTCGTCTGTGGTCAGCGTGTACGCGCGTGGTACGACCGAATGTATCAATTTTCATTCTCACAATGAAAATATAGCAAGACGACATTTCACAGAAAATAGAGTCTAATAAGTTTCTTACACCTAACTTACAAGCCGTCTATTGTATGCAGTATTGCAGTGTTCAATACAAAGATCGTGAACTATTATAAAGTGAACTTGTGTAAGTCATTATTTTTACGCCCCAACTGCCAACTCGTGCAAGAGTCATTGTGAATCGTCTAGTGGAATATTTTCCGTTTATTCAAAGCTCACCTGAACGCCCTTTTATTATAAGTTACGTTAGACAAGTAAATAAAATAAATAAATATCCACAGACATTCACACAGCGCCATTTAGCCCCAAGTTAAGCGTGAAGACGTGATACGTATTTGGATATAACTACTCATTTACTTGGTGGTAGACTCGATACTGAGTCATCTAGGTAGGTACCACCGCAGTGCCAGATATCATCCCGTCAAACAGGAGTGTTATGCACTTTAGTGTTTCGGGATGAGGGCACTGTAGCTAGTGAAATTACTGGGCATAAGAGACCTAAAATCTGTTGTCTCGGGTGACGGGCGCAGTGCGGCATTGATGGAGGATAATAACTGTCTATCAGTTGTTGATCTCTTTTAATGCCGCTCTGTCATGGTCTGGCGTATCACTTACCATCAGGTGAGCGTCCAGACCGTCCTGTACACTTATAACATAAACATTAAAAATCATACCCAAATGGCCCTAAGAAAAGATCAACGTAGGTATATTCGTAAAGATCAAGATCGTTGGTGTAGTGGCCGACTTCTTAATTAAAAGTAAATTGATAATCGAAGGGGTCTTTCTGGAAATGAAATACCTACATAGTTTCGAAATTTAAATTATTTTTAATATTTCATGTACATTTTTGATTATAATTTTACATGCATTTGTGCTTTATACTTATGTATCACTGTGTGCATAAATGATATTATATAGTAAATGAACACTGAATTCAAAAAATTACAGTGACTATTACCCAATGAACTAGTTTCATTTAGTTAGTAAGGTTTGACTTTAGGCCAAGCTGGATCGATTGATTTAGTTCACCTACAAACAGCTTCAAAACTTAAATAGCTTGAACCCAATAGTTACATGCCTGAATTGCTTTAACGTGGAACTAGTTTTCACTAAACTTGCGCTTTGGTTTAAGGTTATTATTATTATGTAACACTGTATGTAACTCATTATTGTGTCTCACAAATTCGATACGTGTTGTATTGTACCTACCAATGCACACACGTTCAAGCGTGGACCTCTCTATAGACTCATACTAGAAACTAAATTTGACAAATAAATATTCTAAATTCGATCATGGAACCTCCTTAAAGAGTTTCCATTGTGGCCTATGGAACCCCAAAACAACATTTATTGCTCGGAGTCCAACTGCCCGAACGACGAACAAGTTTACTAATTAACACGGAGTGCATAAATAGTCCCATCGCACAACGCATCTCTCTTCAAACTATCACAGTCCACTGCTAGACATAGGTCTACATTCCGCACCTGATATTTCGGTTCTCCGGTTTTTTTATTCACCCTCCAACAGCGACTGATCGCAAGTCATCGGTCTATCGGGTCGGAGGGCGTCCTACCCCTACGCTTGCCAAGAACTACTTTCTACTCCAGGACTCGTCTGCTACAAAAGCAATCGGTTATTCGACATACGTGACCAGCCCACAGCCCGTTTAATATACGATACGATGGTACTATAATATAAATGATTGAAGAGACGACGGAGTCATATGCGAAAAGTTGAATTCGGTAAAAAAAATACCTAAAACTCTCTTACATATTTGACGACCCATGTGGTGTAATTGGTTGAGAAGTGTCTGTTTGTATTGGTCTGGTTGTTTTCTATGTATACTATATGTATGTATTTACAAATAAAATGTATATAAGTATGTTTATCCGTTGTTTAGTACACATGTAACAGGCAAAAAGTTTTTCTTATGTATTCCCCGATCATTACAACCTGGCCGTCTTCAAGGCAAGAGTGAATAGGCTGTTTCTAGGCAGGCATGATCCATCCTAGGCCGCATCATCACTTACCATCAGGTGAGATGGCGGTCAAATGTCTGCCTATAAATGATAAAAAAAAATATACTTAGTTTGGGACTACATGGTGCTGTGTGAATGTTAGTGGATATTTATTTATTTATCTACAAATCAAACGATTTTTTTTATTGAATCCTGTTACCTTACTATCTCTTAAGTAGATAATGCATAAAGTTGTGTACCAGGGATTACCTGCATCAGCAACCGAATGTTTCCGACCGGTCATTGAAGTGCCAACGTTTATACCAATCTGTTTAGTGCAACTAATTAGTGAAACAAAACACATCGATTTCCGATAAACTAGGGACATCGAGAGTCTCACTAGAATGCTCTGGACCCTGTTAATAGAAGGATCATAAACCCTTTCATATGCACTCTGCCCGTTGATTAATGGCGTACTTTAAATAGTGCTCGGTATAAACTGAGCGCGTGCTTTGAATATCGAACACTGTCATGTTTTTTTCAATGTTAAATTGCAAAATTTTGTTTAAAAGGTATTTTTTTAAAAACCAAGCACAACAAGCAGCCTTTTTGAGTTTAAGGGGCTATTATAATACCAGCACCATAGATTTTAGCTTGTATATTCTTAAATCTGTGACCAGTACCTAATAGTAAGTCGAACATACAAATTTAATTATCTTCTTTTAATTCTTAAATAAACTAAATAGATAAATTTTGAGTGAAAATGTTTAATCGATATTTACTAGTAGGAATATACTATTACAAAGCACCGAGCTCAAGTGTTTTTATAAACAAATAATCTTCGAAGTCCTATTATTTTTTGTAATTTACTCATAGAGCTCCAATATATTTTAGCTGGCTATCCCCACTTGTATAAGTCGGAAGATATAATGAACAACTATACCTTGGATTAAAAAAGGCAATAACCGAAATTGGAAACCCGACACCGCGGGACATGTGGACCTGCTTCTCAAAATGAAGAAGCTGGAACCTTCTTTATAATATCTCATTATCATAGTACGAGTAGATATCGCAGAAATGAACTTCTCAAGTCAAGGTAGATATAAAATAACAAAGCTGCTTGACGTTATAAGTATCCGAGTGAGTGCAGACCTAGAAATAGGGGGTTATTTACTCCTCACGGTTGGAAGACGATGTGTCCAGTCTGGTTACCACGCACTAGCCAACTCACCTGCGGCAGTCGATCGATATGCTCACGACCCCGTGATGGAGTTGCCATTTTAAGTTAATTTAGCCAGTTAACGTTTTTACTCGTATATAACTTTTCTCACTGCAGGCGAAAAGTTTATAAAGTGATATTAAATAATTATAACTTTCAAAAAGGTAAAAATTCATACCTTTAACGTAGACGTCATATCAGAATTTTTCATATATCGTTTTCAGTTGAATTAATTCTGTCATGGGCAGGCGTATTACAATTTTTCACGCGGTGAGCGAAATGGAGTAAAATAGTGATTTAAACAGTTCATACGATGTGAAGTTTAATTCCAGTTAATTAATTAATTTGGGCTAAATTGCTTTTTCTTCTGAGTATATTTATTGATTAACATACTTATTAGCATTAGAGCGTCGGTGGCTAAGTGGTGTGGACTGTCGCCTTCCTACCGGGAGGGCTGAGGTTCAAATCCCGACATGTACCAATGTATTTTCGAATTTTCGAAAATATATGTACGTTATCCGACGCTCTTACGGTGAAGGAAAACATCGTGAGGAAACCTTCATGCACGCCTGCGAAGAGATTCAAAGGTTGTGTGTGAAGACGTCCAATCCGCACTGGGCCCGCGTGGACGACTAAGGCCTAATCACCCTACACGGGTAGGCTCGTGCCCCTCGGTGGGGACGTTTAATGAGCTGATGATGATGATGATTACTTAGCTTCGTTATTTAAAATACTAACAACTGAGTTAAAACTCTGTGCGCTTTGGGCACAGCGCTGTGTCACCGGAGGTAGAAGGAGTAGATAACAAGTTACCAAGTTTGCTTGATATGAAAGTTTGTATATTGAGTCGTTTGGTGACGACAGATGACAATTGTCACCCTTTATTTTCCTGTGGGTAACATAAGCGGTGCCTAAGGGACAAAACATTCAACAGGAATTAGGAGGCTTAGCACCATCGTTAAAACAGAATTACAATAATATTGCTTCGTCTTTTCAAGTACAAATCATTACAGTGATAATGTTTTAAGAGATGGCGGTAAACCCTCTAATAGCAGTGACCCCTTAGTACATCTAACTTTTAAAAGGTAGAACTACCTCCATCTCGTCTCCCAAGTGCTTAGTCTGAACAAACTCAACAAACCGACATCCGAGGTTCCGCCCCCGCCGTGAGGGGTCTTCGTCGCGATTCCCCGGTAGTTTCGCTCAGTCCCTATTCGCATGTGCTGAGCCAACGCCCTAAGCCGAGGTTCGAGTCCCACTTGCCTTTAGGTTTATTGTGAATATTTTTAGAGCCATCAGCGCTCGCCACTTGCCCGGTGAGGCTGTAAAAGCTATCTGCGGCCAACAGCGATAAATCATCTCGAGTTAAGTCAAAACAATGTACCGTTGTGATGTAGGATTTATAATGAACAGTAGAAAAAAGCACCTTTATCAGTACGAGCTGTCAAAGTAAGCATGTTTTATCTAATTTAAAATAAATAAATAAATATATGCAATGACATCTAGCCCCAAGTTAAGCGTGAAGCCTGTTTTATGGTAAAAACTAAACAACGGATAAACAATCTTATTTATTTTTTTGTAAATACATACATATATATAGAAAACACCATCTTAACCGCAACACCAAATGGGTCTGAAAAATACTGAATCGAAAGAATACAAAGTCACTTAATAAAGTCCTACCAATAGCAGATCACTCTATAATGCCATATTCGCTCCGCTTTGAATAATGTTTTTACATTCAGCCATTTTTTCCGGTACATGAAATTTCGACTCAGCGTACTGCGTAGGTAGCTCTTTTCTGGGAAAAGGTTATATATCATTTAAGGGTCGCCTATAGTTATAATGAAATATATGTATTTTTACCTCTGTTTGATGTTCCATTATGGTACGTGAATGTCACGTAATTCATCGATGTATTAATAATTACTAGTAAATAATATGATAACAATGTTTTTCTGAATTAATTCTTTTTACTTTCAGTTTACTGTTTATTCAAAACGTAAATAGAAAGAATTTTTAGAAGTCTTATAAACATGCTTGGATTTTTTTAGAAAAGTTTAAGAAGTAACATTACACTTATTATTATTACATACAATATACAATACAATAAAGATTATCAAATTAATTTATAAACGTCAGTTTCCCGGATAACTCTTTTACCTAATTTCATATAGAAGCCATATCTCCTCTGATGCGAGATGATTTTAAAGACGTCTTTTCCGTACGCTACTGTGAACCAAAGCTGCTTATTTTCAATTATGTATGTTCGCATTTGACTTCACACAGACTACGAGTATAGATTGACGACCCCTTGGTGTTGCGGTTGAGAGGTCGGCAAACAAGGGTTCCGGGTTCGATCCCCGGGCAGTACAACATTTGTGTGCATGAACATGTCTGTTTGTAATGGTCTGGGTGTTTTCTATGTAATATATGTATGTATTTACAAAAAAAAAATGTATATGTATGTACCCATAATACAGGCTTAACGCTTAACTTGGGGCTAGATGGCGCTGTGTGAATGTCAGTAGATATTTATTCACCAGATAGTGTAGGCAAGACAAAAGTTAGTTGAAAGTGATTTTTAATTATTTAAAATTTAATCTCGATTTTGCCCTATAGATTATTTTTGTGTCTAAGCTACGTGTTCTACACATACTAACATATTATTTATCTGAAGTATCGACTTTGGCGACGAAATATCCGGAATGGGTTTACAAGTTTAAAGTCACTCAGCGCTCAATGGATCAAAGCTTGCTCCAATGCACTTCGGTTCTCTAAATCTGAAATTATGTTAGTCGCGAGAGAACTACAGTAACCGATATACGAACCTCGGCAAAGTAACGTGCGTTCCATATACTTAGGACTTGTAATATCGTAAATACTTCATTGACATACTATAAGGTTTACAGTTTACAAAAGAAATTCTATATTTAGTGTTGGTACCTAAGCCGAAACATGTATCTACTGAAATAAAATAATATTCCATGACGTTACCATAAAATCTGATGAAGCTGAAGCTAATGAGTAGCTTAAAAACAATGACAAAACTAACTAAATGCGTAAAAAGTCCACCCTCCCCTAGTCATTAGTCATATTTAATAGTAGGTACTTACTACTGTGTTTCGCGCGTGACTTAACGAACGACTTTAAGGTTATGGTAACGATTATCGAATATATACCTTATACCGCGGGTAACACCGCACAGCTAGTAAATTAATTTTTTTTTTTTACTCACGATGGTTCTGCCGTCACTACCGGAAACATCTATTGTGATTTGGCATTAGAAAATATCTGAAAGATGGAAGTTTCGGAGTCTATAATTCCAATTCCAGTGATGGATTTCTGCAGTGGAGAGTTGTATACGATTTTATATGATGTACATATTTTATGAAGATAAATTCGGAGTGGTCTTATTATATCGTATAGATCTTGCATAACCTTTTGTGTGTAGCGAGTGAAATTACTGGGTATAAGAAACCTGTCTTTTCGGGTTATGGGCGCAGGGCAATGGAACGGACGGAAAATATCTATACATCCTATTCAACCTATTCAACCTATCGCAGTCCACTGCTGGACTGCGATAGGTTGGATGCTGCGGATATCTATACATAAATAAATATAATTAAAGTGTATGTTTGTAATATTGAAATTAACGTTTATTTCTACATGCATACGAATACATATACGGAGCATACACCAAAACATTTTATTAAATTTTTTGTCAGTCTGTTGGTCCCAGGTAATCTCTGAAACGATTGGACCATTTCGGACGGTACCAACCGATTTTTTGGCAGATAGCTGATGTAGGTTTTAAGAAAAAACGGAGGCTACTCTTATTTTTGAAAACCTTTTATTTCAGTAAAATAAGCAAAGTTGTACCGGGCGGCGCGCACCTCACGCGTAAGCTTCGCGCTACGTTTTATTGCGGAAGAATACATTATACCACGGTGCACAGCGAGTATGAGTGACCGTTTTTAGTCATGGCGACCACTTCGACTCCTAGACAGTACGGCGCACATGCTCTTGAAGATGGCTAATGTAGCCGATCTTTGCAGTAAACTCGCGAGCACATCGTGCACACGTGAGCTTACATTGACATAATTATACTAAATAGTCACGGTTGTTTGAGCTTTTAATTCGTTGCGTTTAGCGTCTAGATCAGCTTAAATAATATATACAGTGAGTAATAAATAAATAAATTATTGTTTTTTCAACTCTACGTCTTTGATTGGATCACTGATCATCAAGTGTCGCTCGGACACCCGTCCGTCGAGCACATCGACATCAAAAAGCTTCCAAAAGTATCTTGATCGATTTATTTGAATAAGGCATTTTTTAATTGTGAATTCACATAATATACGTATTGTTTTTTTTCTTCTATATTGCCCGCATTTTCAAAGACTAAGATTTTTGAAAATGCGGGCAATATTTTTGCTTCAACTTCATGCTGTCCATTCTAACATCTAACAGAATATATACGCTGATATTAAGTGCTGCCATACTAATTCGATTCCACCAATAAACTTTTGTTACCAGACCATCTTTGGAGTTGAGACTGATTCATTTCCTTTATAAAGACATCTATTTTAAGAGCTATTAAAGTGACTTGTCTAAAGCATTTTGTTTCAGTTACGTCTTTGTTTTCAGTCGTCACGTAATTAGCCATTAATCTATTAGAGATGCAACAATGGATTTTACAATGACTTTGTTTTAAACTATTGTTTACTAACTCTACAGCAGCCATTGTACTACTGGTTACGGTTAACTCGAATGGTTTTCATGATTAAGGGGTATATTATTTTTTTATTTTCAACACTCATTGGACTATGGGGATTATGGTCCGAACATAATCCCCACAGTCCAATGCGTGTTGATGTTAAAAAACTGTATCCATAAATAACGTATAATTACTTAAATAGAGTACCTATACAGTTTACAATACCATGGTCCGCCATGATCCATGGCAGATTTTTATATTATATTGATAAGCGATCAAATAAATAGCCCATTTGATGGTAATGACAACTGTAGTATATATATCTCTGTATACAAAATAGAATCACAGTGTACATGCTAACTTGTGACGTATATATTAAGTCACAGCTTCAGGTTATCTCACTCCCCGTTCACCCCGTCAATTTGACCCAAACTTTTGTATTTGTAAAATAAAAAGTTCCGACAAAAATATTAACTTCATATTATTAAATCAATATCTAATTAAATTTGATATAATTTTTATCACAAGAAATAATATAAAATCACTATTATACTTCAAATTGTAGGTATGAAACGATTGATAGAGATCGATTCTTTAAAACTTCTTCTAAGCGTATCGATGGAAAATATATAACTTAGAAACTGAACTAGGTAAATACTTAAGGAGTTGGTTTAGTGCTAGATAGTTTGTTTTGCTTCAAAGTTACACATTTGTTCAGGTTCTTTATTCAGGAAGAGAAAATTTTTCAAACCTTTATAATCCTATCAATAACAATCTTCGTATGTTCAGTCTTAATGAGACCAACAATTTCTAAGTGAAATCATAATACATAATAATTATGTGGACGCGCTTTGTAAAATTTAAGAAATATATTGTGAAATTAAAGGGGCCGGCAACTCTTATCTAGGACCGCAGAAGATGTTGAAAAAAATACGCTATCTGTATTATTGACATGACGGAAAGTGACATCACCAACTTATGTTATCTCGTTACATTTAACTTTTTTTCTAGAGGATCGCTACAAAGAAATTGCTATTTTTTTATAAAGTCTAGGACTTCAACTCCAGCAAATGTTCATCGCGTTATTAGCCCGTTTTCCCCCCAATCCCCAAAAATAAAATATCATTGACCTATCTGCCAGCTGAGTACTAGTATGTCCACTGAATAAAATCCTACTCTAAATATTTATTGGATAGAACCAAAATTATCGGTCCTTGGTGTTTGGCCACGCTTTATACCCATTACATGGACGCAATTTGAGAACTTTTCTGGCCCACCCTGTCCTGTTTAAAAATATAGTAGGTAGGTAGGTACAAAATTATTCATCCACAAACATATACCATATCATAAATATACCTTATTATAGTTATTGGTTCCGAGAAGGTCTTTGTTGCCTGAAAAATAAACACTGTTGCAGACAAAACTGTAATTTGTTTCGGACTTGTTACAATTGTCACTAACTATTTATAGCTTATTTAAATTAAAAATAGCTGAAGTAAACATTTAAATTTACTGACCAAAAACATGTAGTTAATAAAACTGAGTAATTATGATGTGCAGTGTTGTTGATGAAATTTTAATTACCCCGATTAAAACTATGGAGAACAAAAGAGCTCGCTGGTCCCGTGAACAAGAACTGTGGTACAATATTAATGGAACGGATTAATTTCGAAACTTTAATTTCTTTTTACTATGTTATCATTATGTTTATATGAAAAAATAAGTACGCAATGGTAAGCGGATTCTATACACGCACCGATGATACGGTGTTGCGGTTGAGAGGTCGGCTGCAACACCAAGGGTTCTGGGTTCGATCCCCGGGCAGTACAAACATTTGTGTGCATGAACATGTCTGTTTGTCTGGGTCTGGAATGGTCTGGGTGTTTTCTATGTATGTATTTCTACAAAAAGAATGTATTTAAGTATATATATCCGTTGTTTAGTACCCATAATACAGGCTTCACGCTTAACTTGGGGCTAGATGGCGCTGAGTGAATGTCAGTGGATATTTATTTTATTTATACAAAAAGAAGATGAAGGCCCTACAAAGCTGCAAACCACTTAATGCTTCTCAACCTTCCGGTTCACCCAGAGCAATCGGAACTGAATTAAATTCTAAAAATCTACAGCTGAGCAGGCAGCGGGAACAATTAAGTTTACTGAAAATAAATTATGAATCCATACGTGTAAGTACAAGGGATAACAGACCTTTATGTAACTAAAAACATAATGTGTTGCAGAAGAATCATACATTTTATATTAAATGTGTCCAAACTAAAACTTATGCATACTTATAAAAACATCAAAAGCTTGTCCTTAATTACTGTTTATAGTATTTCCGTAATAAAACAGTCATTTCTTTCATTCTATCCCTAGTCTGATTTGGCAGGACAAATCTCTCTCTTCAACCTATCGCAGTCCACTGCTGGACATAGGTCTCCCCCATTTTGCGCCAGATATCCCGGTCCTCCGCTTTTCTCATCCAGCTCCCACCAGCGACCTTCCGCAAGTCGTCGGTCCATCGGGCCGGAGGGCGTCCTACGCTACGCTTGCCAAGACGCGGTCTCCACTCCAGAACTCGTCTGCTCCAACGGCCATCGGGTTCTACGACATACGTGACCAGCCCACTGCCACTTCAACTTGCTGATCCGGCGGGCTATGTCGGTAACTTTAGTTCTCTTGCGGATTAAATCATTTCTGATCTTATCCCTAAGAGAGACTCCAAGCATAGCTCGCTCCATTGCGCGTTGAGTGACAAATCTACATCTATGAAAAATCAAAAAGGGGTTCAGACCCATCTATCTCTGCTTTTTATGATACGCTTTAGTTTTAATCATTTTTGGAGATACGATGCGATGTTGCTAGCCTTAGGTATTATGTCACAGACTTGGGATAGGTATCTAGAAACCATTTTGTATGTAAATTTTGGTTTATTGCGAAAAGTCCTCTTAAATAGGGTGCAGTTACAGAAGCTCGTACACTTAAATAGGGGCTAGATAATACGTCTACATCTATGTTTCAATAACTTCATACTGTAACTGTATTGGATGTACGTAAGAAAAGTAAACTTCATAAAAATTGTGATGTGTGCGGAACAAATTGTTTCTTCGGGGCTCATTTTCAGCCGTGATGGTGCCGCCTGAGTCGTGAAATGAGGAAGATGATGAAATCATTATTCTTGCCACACAAAGGCATTGTTCAGTCACTTACAACAGCACTTTATTATTTATTTTAGTGAATGTGAGCCTTGCTTACATACCAATAGGGTCAAAGTTTGCGACTTAAAAAATACCAATTACATTTAGCAACATAGATATCTATTTTCGTTTAAAAATTAAGCAATACGACACGTATACCTGCAGATTTTTTCGCAGAAGACATTGAAACACAACTTGTGTGAATGGAGGCCCCCACAAGGTAAGAGGTATAGGTTAGGTTAGGTTACTCATCAACCACCACCTGTGCCCAAATATTACATTCACTCCCTAAAACTGGTCAAAGTCCTACTGAAAAGTAGAATAATTAAATCAATGTTAATTTTATTTTCAAGTAAAAAACATTTTTTTTCTATGAGGTCTGTATCCAAAAATAGTTTAACTGTATTTAATGTACGAAATAATAGGCAAGTTGTTTTTTAAGTATATATTATGTACGTAATAATAAGAGGATGAAATTCAGTTCATAAGAATACGTATGGTCTGAATTTCATCCTCATATAAATAAATAAACCATGTATTTGTACCAAGTTACCATAGCGTGCCCCAATCAATACGGATTGTATGATTTAGATTGGATTACGGCCGTTTATATGCATAAATATATTAAATGGCGCGCAACAGAAAAGGTCTCCATTATCAAAGTGTTAAATTGCTTCTTTAAATTACGAGGTAAATAATGATTTGTCTTTTTTGTACACTGCCTCATATTCATAACAGCATTTCTATGAATTGAATCTTCGTGAACTCAAAAGGCTTACCGTTAAGTCCCTAAAGTAAGCTTTTTTCTAGCCGACCGATTTACGCTATGAAGAAGTAATTGCTAGTCATTTAAATTATTATTTTAATTTACTCTTACTTTTTACTAGGTGGTAGACTCGGTACTAAGTCATCTAGGTAGATACCACCGCAGTGCCAGATCCCGTGAAATAGGAGTGTTTGCACTTCTGTGTTTCAAGATGAGGGCACTGTGCTATAA
>PQWD01007843.1:26669-48522 GCA_019425675.1 Leucinodes orbonalis | reverse complement strand
TGGCAGGTGCGAAATATCTTAAAGCCAGAAATGTTCGAAGTTATTATCTGTTTCGGAAGAAAATGTACCGGGTACATCAATGATTGCGCTATGATTCATACCATCTTAATGAACCATTTATTTTTTTCGTATTTATATAAAACTTAAAGTTAAATATGGAGACTGAGGCGCGTTACGATAACATCATTATACAACTTTAAAAATTCTAATGCTGCTACGCCTCATAAAAAAATTAAAACCTAACTACAGAGCTAAATAAAAGTAAGTTTTTCTGAGGACAAATTCCAAAAATCACCCAAAGGTCAACCCGGTTGAGTTTATGCAAAGCGTTTGCCCTCTGCCCCACAAGGCGATTGTTATTACAAAAACACTTATTGCCCTCAAAGCACGTGTTACCAAGTAAACAACGAAATTGCAGACTGAGAACGTGCTATGAGTAAATTAAGCTGGTCGGTGCGGCTATAATAATATAAGATTTCTTAGAAGGCTCTAGAAGAGATTGTGTGGTGAAATAAATAAATATTTAATCACAATCGCAATCTAAGGAACTTAAGTGAAGTATACTATTGAGACTGGTATATCGGATACTGCGTACTTAATTACTTTGTAAGTAATAAAATATTATTCGTGGAAACACTTAAAGTTCTGATATATATTTTGAAAATCATAATGTCAAACAATAATATTACGAAATTCAAATTTCGATATAGTTTTTCTCTCTAAACAAGCAAAACAACTGCTTGCCTGCGTGCTTGCTCGCATGCATGCTTCCTTGCATGCTTGCTTGTTTGAATGCTACCAGCATGCTTTTGTTTTTTCTTCGGATTGTTGCTTATAATAAACTAGAGTGCAATTTAAAAGCCAGAGGCGCGGAGATGTTGCAGAGATGCTGCACATCTTCCCAAAAAGCAAAACAACTGCTTGCCGGCATGCGTGCTTACGTGATAATGATTGTATGCATGCTTTCTTGGTTTAATGCTACGAGCATGCTTTTGGTTTTTTTTTGGATTTCTGGTAATCGGAATTCATATATCATCATAATTCGTTATATCATTATAATTTTTATCATCGCTTCTATTGAATTATCATTTTAAAAATGTATTGTAATGAAATGTAATTGTTTTTATTTATTAATAATAATCACGTTAGAGTCAATTCTTGACGGTTGTTTTTGTTACTTTGGCTGTAGCTGAAAATCAGCGGTTTGCCAATGGTAAACCAATCGCTGAGCTCTGGCCTATTTATATCGCCGCGACGCACACTTCAGAACGTTCATGTATTTTGAATTGCAACTCAAAAATAATCGAATCTTCCCATCAATAGCCGAGCCAAGGAATTTATGACATCTGTTTCAATTAGTTAACTAATAGCTAGGCTTTCAAAGCACTGCGGTTGTAGTCTTCAATTAGTGCTTTCGGTAATGACCCGGCTTTCGTTTGCGTCTAGACTTTGACAGCGGCTACAAGGCGTAGTTTTGTTTTGGTTGGAGGTTAACCACCTACAAAAGGTTTCTACCTTATATTTATAAAATCCTTTAGAGAGGCCTTCGTTTAGCTGTGGAATTCAAGGCTGGTATGATGATGATTCCGTCGAATTGTAAGTAAACTTTAATCGGCAACAATTACAATAGTCATGGTTGAACATAAATATAAAATACTAATTTCAAATTTACGGAATTGAACTGAAGTCTACTAAGCATAGTTAGAACAACCACAGAAAGTCTTGATGCTGGGCCCGGAACTACGCGGGAATACTTTCTATAGTCATGCTGAGTGGAAAATCCAGGTGCTTTGCAATAAAACGTTATAAGTTGATGACGTTTACGTTTGTATTAAGAACTACACGAGTTTTAAGGTATTTTTGAGTTTGAGAACAATCATCATCAACAACAGCTCATTAAATGACCCACCGAGGGGCACGAGCCTACCCGTATAGTGTATATAGGCTTTAGTCGTCCACGCAAGCCCACTGCGGATGGGCGACTTCACGTACAACCTTTGAATTTTTTCGCAGGCGTGCGCAAGTTTCCTCACGATGTTTTTCTACACCTTTAAAGCGTCGGATAACGTACACATAATTTCGAAAATTGGAAAAGACATTGGTTTGTGTCGGGATTTGAACCTGCACCCTCCAGATCTAAAGGTATCTTAGAGCCACAGACACTCATTTACATCAATTACAACTCAATTCACATCTATGTATTCTTTTCTATGGCTGTTTTAAGTAACGTGCAATTAGAAAAAAATTATGATTTATTTTACAAAAAAATTAAGACGAACTTACTGTCCTCCGTTCCAGATTGTTATCAGTTTGAAGTGTTCTCCAAACCAGTAGTAGCTTCATTTGGCATTCATAAATGCCTTCCTCGAGCTTAAATTGAATTTAGTTTTTTCTTACTTCGCAATAGTCAGACAAAGGGTAACATAAAGGTATCCAAGTTCCTTGATCCCAGGCCTTATTGTTCAATATCGGAGATGACTTGCTTGATACGGATTAGTATAAAAAGCCCCATGTTTCTTAGACCCAACACCGAAGAAAATCCCGCATACGCATTGTGCCAGAGTAACCAACGCTTCAAAAAGGCCTCTTACAATGAAACGATACCCACGTGTAGTACACGTGGCTTATGCCCAAAGAATGTTAACAATACATGAGCGTTTGTAATAACCGCTAATATTACTTGTTCAGGCTTAAGGATACAAAACGTGACTTGGCCACCGATACGCGATTTCACCAGCTGCCGCGAGACTTTTTTTGCAACTTTATTTTTTATTTCATAAATCATGCTAGGTAGGACTTAGTTTTTTTAAACATTCAGAATGTTTATTAAAGTTGTATGATGCTTAAAGGAAAAGGTTTATGAGCAATGCGTCCTACTCGTACACATACGCACCTGGGACATGGACACTGACTGCGGGATTGGTTCACAAATTCAAGTCACTCAACGTGAAATGGAGCGAGCTATGCTCGGGGTCTCTCTTAGGGATAAGATCAGAAATGATTAATCTGTAAGAGAACTAAAGTTACCGACATAGCCCGCCGAATCAGCAAGTTGAAGTGGCAGTGGGCTGGTCACGTATGTCACAGAACCGATGGCCGTTGTAGCAGACAAGTTCTGTAGTGGAGACCGCGTCTTGGTAAGCGTAGCGTGGGACGCCCTCCGGCTCGATGAAAGGTCGCTGGTGGAGACTGGATGAGAAAAGCGGAGGACCGGGATATCTGGCGCAAAATAGGGGAGGCCTTTGTCCAGCAGTGGACTGCAATAGGTTGAATAGATTAAAGTTTTGAGATTAAGAACGTCGGTGGCTCATTGATGTCGACGCCACGTAGAAATGTCTTTTCGAATGTTCGGATTTATGTGTTCGTTATCCGACAATCCGAAAACATCTTGAGGAAACCTGCACACGCTGCGAAGAAATTCCAAGGTTGTGCCTTAAGTACGCCAATCCGTATAGAGTCCGCGTGGAAGACTAAGGCCTTAACACCTTTTACGGGTAGGCTCGTGTCTCTCGATGTGGACGTTTCGTGAGCTGCTGATGGTGATTAAAGTTTTGAACGTCGTTAAATTTTTAATCTTATTAATTTAAATTTTAAGCAAAAGTTAAGTGAAAAGGTTTTGTATATGGTCGAAGCAGTAGACTGACAAAGGTTATACAAAATGTTTATAAAGACATCAGGTATTGAGTTGTGTTATATAAGCACAGACTGATAATTTACAGATATTTTAGGTAAAAGTAATTATGTTTGCAACGTGAGAGGATAAATTATAATCAGCCTGTAACGACCCACTGCAGGGCACAGGCCTTCCCGCACAGCAAAGCTATGAGGAGATTGGATTATAGCCCACCTCGTGGGTTCACCATGTAGACTGGCAGGTGTTATCGACTACCATCCTAAGATTTAAAGACAGGACCGACTACTTAACGTGCCCTTCGAAGCATTGAATCACTTTTCTTTTTAGGCAATCATGTGATTTAATCTGCAATGTTCTGACCAAACTAGGAAAAGTTGTATAAAGTAACGTTCACACGCGATTCGAACCTACGGCCTCCAGGTCACGCAGCCAAACGCGGTACCCACTAGACTAGGCAGAGAAAAGGAGACGGAACCGACAAAATACAAGATGCAGATTATTTAAGCCATTGTATAAAAATTGTTAGGAGAAAATCATCTTCATCATGAATTAAGCAGAGAAAAGAGACAGTCTACAAAATAATATTTTGTAAGCGTTTCTATAAAAATTGTTAGGAGCAAATCATCATCAGCCGATCATCAGAGGCAGCTCTGATGGCATATTATGGCTATGTCTACTCGCTTTTAAGATATGCTGTAATATTATGGGGAAATTCAACGGATGTGGAAAGAGCATTTATCGTTCAAAAAAATTGTGTAAGAGCGATCTATGGTGTTAGCCCTTTAGAAACTTGTAGACCTTTGTTTATGAAGCATAATATAATGACGTTAACTTCTGTCTATATTTTTGAAATTTCTTGTTTTATTAGAAGACAAATGGATTTTTTTAAAACTAAAAAAACGGAATGTACTCTTTATGCTTCTAGAGATGCAACAAAATTAGTTATTCCTTTTTGTAGAACGACATTAAACAAACGTAACGTTTATCACACGTGTATACAAGTATATAACAAGTTACCGAGGGGTCTCAGAGAGCTTCTAGAAAAACAATTTAAGACCAAACTCAGGAAATGGTTGGTAGACAAAGTTTTCTACTCTATCAAGGAGTACATGAACCACGATAAGGTCTTTTGATTTAACGTTTAACGATTTAACTACCTTTACTGAATGCCTAAAATTTTGTATCATTTAATTTATTTATTTTTACTTTAGTGACCTAATAATAATAATAATTTAAATAAAATTCTAACTGAAGTACAGAAAGGATCACGTATAAATAGCCAAGGATGCAAGGAACAATTAATAATAGATACAGTTGCAATGAGACAGGCAAGCACACAAAAAGAAATTCACACAATGTACATAGACTATAGAAAAGCTTTGATTTCGGTGCCACATAGCTGGTTAATTTCGCGTCCTGAACATATATAATGTTCACCCATATAGTAAACTTTTTGCAGAAAACAATGGCCCAAATGGCACACTTTTTTAAAAATCTCTATTTAGGTGAAGCATGCAATCCAATAAAATTCAGAGAGGTTTATTTCAAGGGGACGCTCTTAGCCCGGTGGAGCCCTGTGGACCCCTCAAGGACCGGTGTCCTTGACAATGGCAAATGCAAAATATACTGGGATCGTTCGATAATAACAGACAAAACAATTCATTACAATAGACCAGACATCACCCTTTATGATAAAGGTAAAAATATAGTTACCTTAAGACTTTTGGTACAAACACACACAATAAACAAAGCACAATTAATGATAAATTAACAAAATACACAGATTTGGCGATACAAATCAAGGTACAGTGGAAAGTGCAATAGTGTTATAACCAATTGTTATGTCTCGACAGCTATCCCTAAAACTCTAAGGAAAATCTTAAAACTTTATAAATAGAAAAAAATGCAATTAGTTAATGCAAAAAGTTGTTAATTTTGAATACATGCGCATTACACGTAAATTCCTATCGACAAGTAGAATTATGATTATTATGTCACCAATTGTTTACCACAATTAAAATAACGTCATACACATTACATTCTTCTTCGTTCTTATAGCACTTGGTTAACGCCCGCGCTATGGTATAGTTCCTCATATATTGAGAGATAATATGACATTTAAATAATAATTTGAAATAATAATAAGGGAAATACAGTGCATTTTAATAAATATGAATAGCTAAAATATAAATTGGAAATAAATGAACATTGTATTGGTAATAAGTTTCGATAATTGTAATAATAAATATTTTCATGCCTTAAACAGGCAGAATATACAATGTACCAATATCCACTTATGTAACACCTTACTTTACATGTATTCTGTGCAAATAAATATATTCTTTCTATTCTATTCTATCATCATGAATAAAGCAGAGAAAAGGAGACGGCATCTACGAAATACAAGATGCAGGATTTGTAAGCGGATGGTAAAAAAATGGTTAGAAGAAAATGCCAGCACAATAATTTGGTTCGCATCCTAAAACTTTCTACGAAACATGCCGCGTAACTCTTTATAATTTTCTTTTAAATAAATGAGCATTACCTAAATTTTTCAAGTAATTAAGGTGTTTGTTTATGAAATTTACGGTGTCAACCCCTTGTTTTGAGGGATCTTTGTGTTTTACCTTTTTTCCTACAGGAATGTTTTGAGCTATTTCTTGTCGGAGATGTAAAATTTTCGTCAAAGTTTTTGAATATCTACAAAAATTGAAAACGGAGACCAAAATGGATTTTGACAGCCATGGCTCGCATTCCAGGGATCAAATTTTTTATCAGAAAATTGAGTAGCTGCCGTTATTTTAAGATAAGTTCATTATTTTTTTTAAAGTTTTCGTTATTTACTCAAGGAAAACATGTTTGTTGTTCGACAGCATGAAATTTAAAATTTTTGGAATGTAAAGAATAGAATAAAGCGTACATAAAACACTGGAAGTTGCGTATTATGTCTTGACAGTTTTTAATTTTTGTGTGTAAGGGTTTTAGATAATTAATCTAGTGCAAAAAATGACATGAATCATCCTGCTAAAGTTGGATTCAGTTAAAAAATGGTAAACATTCCATTTCGGAATATTGTTGAGGTTGTAAAGAATGTTACGAAAGACTAAATAATATGTGTCAGTATTTTTTAATTGTAAGTCTTTTGTTTGTTTCTTTTGTTCGTTTTTAATTTAGTAATACATATCTCATTTAAAATGTATGCCCTCCACAAAGTCAATTTCTTATTGAAGTTGCCTTTTGAAACTAATTGCACTGATCTAATAATAACCTTAAACAATGTAAGTTTATATACTATTTTGCCGTAAAGTCATTCAATTTGGAACCCAATTCGTCCATTTTAAAATCAATTCAGCTCCATTTGGTCGATATTATCCAGCCAATCAGGTTTTGATTCCCCGGAGTAATGTGTAGCAGACAAAAAATTGAGATGCTGTTTTTTTGCATGATGAGACAAACAAAGAAAATAACAAAAGGAAATTAAAAACTAAATATAACAATAGAGCTGCCGTTTAAATCTCTTCAATGAAAGGATTTACAAAACTATGTTGGAATAATATACGAGTGTATAATACATAAACACAACCTTTAAAGCAGTTTTGCTATATTTTTATGAGGTGAACAAACTTGAAACATATTGGTATTTCAATGACTTCTATAAGAATAAAAATCTAACGAGATAAATATGATGTCACGAAGCAAATGTATTCAAATAAGCCGAATGGTTATGGCAAGTTATACTAAAATAATCACTAACTAATTTTCAGAAAATTCAGTTAATTGGCAGCAGTGGATAATTTTCTTACCAGTCTTTTTTTTATTTGGAAAGACCACCTCGATAAAAGTTTTTCTAATAGAAAATGTAGGCAAACGATCAGACTTATCGCCTAATAGTAAGATATACTGCTGCCCATGGACATTCTTGTACCAGACAGAGTCGCAATTGTTTTTCAACTTAAAATAAATGGAAACATAGTAATATAGAGAGAAGATATAAGGATATAGTCTCTGGAAACCTAAAGGTAGTCTGGGTACTTTTAGAGTCACACCGATTTTCCCTTAATCTCACATTAAGTTTCACTGAGCGCTTTCTATGGAAACAGATCTCACTAAAATACGTGGATCAAATGCAATTTATCCTTGACCGCATACCTTTAGAATTCAAAGGTATTAATATTTCCACTAACTGAACTAAGAAAAAATAGTCCCAATAAGAAATTGGCTCACTGCCTATTATTTGTTTTGAAATTGAAAAGTTGATGTTAATGGAATAAAACAAATACTCCGAGAGCTCCAAACGAGGGATCTAAACTTGAATTGCGTTTATATACGCATCTAAGAACGTACTCAATTTCATGAAGCTATGAATATCAAATTACGTTTATACTCGCGACGAACAATACACGCTGTTATTAAGCCAATGTAGGATCTTCATGTGTACGTAGTGCGTACTTAACTTTTATTAATTAATTGGATCACTGTAAGAACGATTCGCCTACATCCAAGCGTTGCCCGTGTTTTAAAGGTCCTGTATATCACGAAAAATATCTATATAATTAGGCCAGCAAATAAAAAAGAGAGCTAGCGTTTCATCTTTTAGGAAATCCATCCATCGTTCCATCCTAACGTGGTTGAAATTCAATTTATCCACGCTATGGTGCCTCGTTCCTAATGCACACCGCAAAGGAATGGAATTCTTTGACTCCTTATGTGTTCCTCGATCATTTCAACCTGGCCGTCTTCAAGGTAAGAGTGAATAGGCTGTTTCTAGCAGGCATGATCCATCCTCGGCCGCAATCCAGGCTCGCCTTGCTTTCCTTATTGTGTTCTTCAGAGTCCTTTCGTATATAATCATCGGACTGGAAAGTACCCTACTCTAACTTCACTCAATTTGCGCTCCAAAATTGATCTTTACGAATGAAAATCAGTTCATCAACCATGTCTGACCCAATGTCACTTCAACTTGCTAAACCAACGAACTACGGGTTTAAGTTTACTTATCTTACGGATAACATCATTATCTAAAGCTTAAGATATCGCCAATACTTGTGAACCCATTTCCCATCCCATGATCTCCTTCGTTATTTAATTGCGGAGTCACCAAGAGACCTCTGACAATAGACTTTCTATATATATTTTTATCTCGATTTTCTTAAGTTCAGGAGTTTATATGTTATTAACTTCTTTGAGCTCAGCTAAAATGGTTTAATAATTTAATTACACAAATCATCCGTTAGTTCAAGACTATAACTTCACTTAATCAATAATATAGTCAATTATCTCCAAAGCTGCTTTAGACGTCTAGAATTCTGCGATATTGGTGAAGTAAGAGGCTTAAGATGAACTGCGATAATTTTAATGTCTAAGACAGTTAAGCCGCGTTAGCGAACGTTAAATTCAGATTGTAAAGGCTTGTCTATAGTATCGATTACACGAAATAGTATTGATTACACGAAACGAACGAGCCACAAAAATCGGGCTGCAGTAGTACGGTTTTGTATAAAAAGTGTAATGTTGGAAGAAATGGCCAATATTGGTACATATGTAGAAAATATCCTACATTAATGTTACTTACTTTTTACAAGAACTTATTTGCGCGTTAATAATACAACTTATAACAATAAAAGCATTATAGATTATAGTTTAAGTTATATACGTAACTATTATTTTGACGACCCATTTGGTGTTGTGGTTGAGACGTTGACTGCAACACTAAGGCTTCCAGGTTAGATCCCCAAGCAGTATAAACATTTGAGTGCATGAACATGTCTGTTTGTAATGGTCTGGGTATTTTCTGTGTAAAATATGAATGTACTTACAAAAAATAATTTATATAAGCATGTTTATCCGTTGTTTAGTACCCATAATACAGGTTTCACGCTTACCTTGGGGCTAGATGCCGCTGTGTGAATGTCAGTGGATATTTATATTATTATTTATTTATCAATAAAAGTCAATTTTTAAAACAATATTTATACACTCCGTTAGAGGCCAAAGCACTGAAGCGCTTTATTTTTCAAAGCATCAAAACTCATATTTTTAGTTTAGTATTTTTTTTATTATATTTTTGTAAATTTTTTTGACGTTCATTAGTGCTTTTTGTAAGCCTAATTTGAAATAAATGTTTTTGACTTTGACTTTGTTTTTTATTATATTTTTGTATATTTCTTGACGTTCATAAGTGCTTTTTGAAAGCCTAATTTGAAATAAATGTTTTTGACTTTGACTTTGACTTTGAGGATCTAATCGCCACGATATTTGGGGACTCGATAAACCGACTTGTTAGTTCGTTTGACGACGTAGTCCATCAAAAGCACCCACACAAATCGCTCAATAGCACCTGGCCTAGCCCACCTCATGGCACCTACGAAAACAGCCTAGTGCAGATAAAACTAAATTTCTTCAAAAGTTATTCATTTAAATTGTGACCTAAATGCGTCATAGAAAGAGTAAAATCAAAGCACGAGCACACTACTATGTCATTATGATGTCATAAGCGAGAGACGTGGTTATGAAAGAAAATTCTGCCCAACTGACGCGACTGACTCTTGCCGCGGACACTCTTGAATGTGATTTTGCTTTAGTTAGTTTTTTATTTATCTTAGTATCAAATACGTTTTTACGATTTAAAACCCGCTATCCGCTCCACACATCTTCGCAGTCTTATCATGACAAACTGCTTACACTGAGCATGGTATTCTTATCTCTCGCATCGTTTGTCTTATTCCAGAGACAATTTGCGAACAGCTTTGCGCCTTGTGCGCCTGTGACACGTCTGTTGTGTTTTTGTTGCGTCAGACGACGTAACGAACACTCGATTTTTGCTGATATCGAACCGCAGTTAGCGTAAATTACCTAGAGAGGAGTCCATGGTGTTTTTTGTTTCTGAAGATTAAAAGGTTTATCATGTTTTGATGTTTTGTTAGATCTGACTTTTGTATGGTACCTACATATCCGGGACGGGGTTCTGGAGTTCCGAAATACGAGGTGATCTCTTATAGGGCTCAGTAGCATACCCAGTGCGTCCAGACAATCCGGAAAATCACTAACATGATTCCCACTTATTCGCCCATTTTCCTCTACAGATTTGAATCCATGGGCGATCTGCTGTGATCAATTTGACAAAAATGTAAATTATTTATTGTTTTCGCGATTAGTGTCACTCACTTTGCATACCCTATTCATAATCTCTGTGCACGTCACTGATAAGGCTCCAGTCCTCCCAAATATCATGCGTAAAAAGCCTAGTATGTTTGTATATATATTCTTAGATTTCAAGCTTGCATTTGAGTATTCAGGTACAAAAAAATTATATGCCTTCTATTATTCAATTGTTTGCAGGTTTTTCGGTGGAAAATAAATGAGTTTTTATTTTATTATTTATTTCGGGTCGGCTTTCAACGTTTGCTAAAACCCGGTCTCCACTTCAGAACTTATTACGACGATAGCAATACGTAGATTCACAAAAGAAAAAAAATACTTGAACAAATATTTAAATAGCTTTGTTGGTTATGATTCTTAAATCTGTTTACTTTGTCCCCAGGTCTGGTCAGAGCGAACCATCGAGTTCTGCACAGAGAAATGGCCCAACACAATGAGGAAAGAGTTGTTCGGCACCTTCAGCTTCATACTGGTGTACGCAGTACCTGGTGAGCATTTATTTCAATTCATTTAGTATTTAAAAAAAAGACGCTCAAACTGCGCCATCTAGCCCCATATTGAGCCAGAAGCTTGTAGTTAGGGTACTAAACAACTGATAAACATACTTATATTTTTTTTTGTAAGTACATACATATTATACATAGAAACACCCAGACCATTACAAACAGGCATGTTCAACACACAAATGTTTGTGTTAAAACATGCCTGTTTGTCAATTTTAGTTTTCTTTGTTTTCGCAATTTAAATGTACATTGACATGACATTTTCTGTACTGGATTGTCTTTTTTATGTAATTTAGTGATCAGGACGGTCAGGGCGCTCACGTGGTGTTAATTGACACGCCTGACCGTGCCAGAGCACTATTGAAGGAAAACAGTCATTATATACAGTGATTATTCTTCGTCAGTACCGCCTTGCGCCCGTCACCCAGAACGACAGATGTTAGGTCTCATATACCCGGTAATTTCACTGGCATATACTACTAACAAACAATTACAAAGATTGGAGGGAAAAACATAAAAAAACCTTTGCTTAGCTTTCTCTATAGAACGCACTTGAGTCCGACGATGTGATGCCCTCAAGCTTGGTGTGTATTTTTTTCGACTTTACTATAGGCTCTCATCCTTAGAGTATCAATATTAGTAATTTACTCTAAGCTATCATCACTTGCTATGGTGAAATCCACTGTTGTGCTGTGCTGTACAAAAGTCGTCAAAAGTCATTTGAAAATCTATCCGAAAAAAGAATATTTCTTCAATCAGACCTTAGTGCTAACATTACGTATGAAAGAAAGAAAGAAAGAAAAAATCTTTATTCAGATAAATCTGTTACAGATACTTTTGGTATTTCTAATAAATATGTTTTCATAAAATCCAAACAAAGCAATTTAGTTTGATAAGTCACTTTATCTGAAGTGCTTCATTGGTATTAATTAATACGATTTCGGAATAGAGAGCGCCGACGTTTTTATTGTTTGCTTGTCATTTGTTATTTCATATTATTAAGATAAGCATCAAAGTGATATTTATAACAACTGTTCCCTTATTCCGTGAAATTTAAAATGAGCTATTATTAGCTTGCAAAATTCTATCGTAGCAAAATTCTAAAGTAAGCAAAATTCTATCATAAAACAGTACAACTTCACTATTGATACACAACCACGATCTTAAGATCGTGGTTGTGTATCAATAGTGAAGTTGTACTGTTTTATGATAGAATTTTGGGACCATATCTGGCACTGCGGTGATACTTACCTAGACGAATCAGTATTGAATCTACTACATACCTTTATGGTCAGTTGATTATCATCATCAGCTCATTAAACGTCCCCACCGAGGGCACGAGCCTACCCGTATAGGGTGATTAGGCCTTAGTCGTAGTAGAACAAACTTTAAATCTCTTCCCAGGCGTGCGCAGGTTTCCTCACGATGTTATTCTTCTCCGTAAGAGCGTCGAATAACGTACATATATTTATCCAAAATTCGAAAACACATTGGTACGTGGCGGGATTTGAACCACAGCCCTCCCGGTATTCGAAGGTTGTGTGTGAAATCGTCCAATCCGCACTGGGCCCGCGTGGACGACTAAAGCCTAATCACCCTATACGGGTAAGTTCGTGCCCCTCGGTGGGACGTTTAATGAGCTGATCATGATGACCTCCCGGTAGGGACGACAGTCCACAGCATTGAGCCACCGACGCTCCCAGTTATTATATCTTAATAGTTGATTATATCTTAAAAAAATATGGCATAATTGAAGTGTTGTGCTAAATTAGGAGGGTAATATGAAGTAGAAAATTGTACTTTCTAATATGAAATTAAATAAAACCTCACCTCGAATTACGATTATAAATTCAAAGAAGCTCTTTTATAAAAAATGATACTAAAATACCCTAAGAGAAAAAAAGAATTACGTGAAATTTGATCGTATTAAATTGTATGTAAATGTAATTAAGAAACATGAATGTCCTCGCTACTTTTGTCCAATTACTGAATAAAAGCAATGCCAAAGTAAATCCACAGTTATAGTATACCATTTATTGCGTTACGTATTTATTTATGTCGCTGGCGAATATCGTAAAGTAGAAAAAGTTTTCATGTAAAACTCTCAAGAGAAACTAAGGCTCGCTGGCTTTTCAATTATTTATATTTATAAGTGTATACTAGTTATACTAAGTAATCAAGATTCTGTTTTGAATGGTTAAAGTTTAAGCCTTACTTTTGGACAAGGAGCCATAAAGCTAAAAATTTTCTCGGATAAATATTTTTGTAACGTAAAATCTTTTTAATATTTCATTACGGAGAATAATCTTTTATTTGTTACACAGTAATAAGAAACACTTAATTGATAACACTTTTAGAGCGTCGTGGCTCAGTGGTGTGGACTGTCGCCTCCTACCGGAGGGCTGAGGTTCAAATCCGACACGTACCAATGTATTTCGAATTTTCGAATATATATGTACGTTATCCGACGCTCTTACGGTGAAGGAAAACATCGTGAGGAAACCTTCATGCACGCCTGCGAAGAGATTCGAAGGTGTGTGAAGTCGTCCAATCCGCACTGGCCCGCGTGGACGACTAAGGCCTAATCACACCCTATAAGGGTAGGCTCGTGCCCCTCGGTGGGACGTTTAATGAGCTGATGAATTCCTGAGATTCAAAATTAAATGGCGGATCGTATAGTGTTTAAATTTTTTGCATACTTTTTTAAAATTATGAAAATACTCAGAGATTTTTGGAGTATCCATTCAATGCAATAATTTTAACTTACAAATGTCACAATTGTACCTATATGAAATTCATTGTTTGTGATGACATGTAGCTAGCCTACTAGCCACATGTCATCTAGCCTAGCACTAGCCTCTACAGTCAGTGAAAAGTCAACACAATTCAGTTAAAGCAAAACTTTACTGAACAAAATCATTTTAGAATACTTAAGTCCGGTATATATATACTTTATATACTATACCGTTTGGTCTATTATCTATAAATCATTAGGAAATTAACCCAGTACACTCATTGATCTTCTTATCAATATAGTAAATCACCAAGTGGGGAATTAAAAAATATTTCATAAAAATAGTATTCCAAAATCATAATTGAGTTTTATGATAAAAGCCAGTAGTAATTCATTAGTTAATCTTATAACAAGATTAAGACGTCTTATTATGAATCGTGGAATTAAGGCAATTTATTTGATTTATTCCCCACATTAATTTTTACTGTATCTGAAAAGCTAAATCTTACTTTTTTGAGCCTCAGTTTAAGCAATTTGCAGATATATAATAAGTTGACACCGACCATAAATTAGTTGCATAAATAAGAATTGGTTAGGGATTTTTGTACCAATAATGGGCTTGCTCTTGAGCACAGACTATCCTGGTGAAAGAGACGTGCTCTAAGATGGAGCAAACAAAGAATACTGAAATTATAGGGGTTTCACCTGTTCTACGATTTCATACTATGTCTTTGGCTTAGTCAACACTTTGATATTGTACTGTTGCTCAAACTTTTTCCTTATTAAAAATAAAATAAAATGGATTTAGTATGTGGATAGTTTTGGGTAAACAGAAGTATTTAAAACTTCAATATGAACGATTCAGAATCATTTCTTTCGTAGACTGAGAACTGTAAAACAGTTGAAAGTTGACAATAAAACACTAACCCAATGACAGGTCTTCACTTTTTCACTTAATTGGTTAGGTAAAAACTTAAATGAATAATTTAGCGTTTTAAATATAAGAATACGTATGTGTCATGGAGCTCGGATATTTTCTGGTTGACGTATATTCCTGATTGTGCATTTACTTGTTTATTTTTGATCTAAACTCAGTATGAACTACAAGATCTCTCTTCAACTTATCGCAGTCCACTGCTGGACATAGGTCTTCCCTATTTTGCGCCAGATATCCCGGTCCTCCGCTTTTCTCAACCAGCCTCCACCTGCGACCTTTCGCAGGTCGTCGGTCCATCGGTCCGGGAGTCCTACGCTACGCTTGTCAAGACACTGACACTCGTCTGTGAAGAACGTCTGACGTCTGTTTTACAAGATATTGACATAATATTATAAGAATGAGATAAGCAGTGCGGTGAAGGAAAACATAATGAGGAAACCTGCGCACGCCTGCGAAGAGATTCAAAGGAAGGACGACTAAGGCCTAATCACCCTATACGGGAAGGCTCGTGCCCCTCGGTGGGGACGTTTAATGAGCTGATGATGATGAAGCAGTACCTTTGTACAAATTTCTTTATGTGTTTGTTTTGTACTATATTACTGTGTGCATAAATGATTAAATAAGTAAATATGATTAAACGATAATTAAAAAATAATCCATATAACAACGCTTGAGTGCCTCGGCTTACCTTGGTTATTACACTTTATGTTGGCACGATCCAATTAATAACAGTATAATAATCTCGTTATAGAGAATAATCCTTGCATGGGTAGCTTCGAGAGTGATATCGTTCATGAGACCTACCCTTACTTAAACAATGAACTAAACAGACAATCACCAAGAAACGTCAATCAAAAATGTTCGAGCCGCATCACACATAGTCATTTTTAAAATAAAATTACTTTTTTAAATTTTGAACTTTACGCATCACTCAAAGGATACAAAATCAAAAGCACGAGCACACTACTATGTCATTATGACATATTGTGATGAGCGACATGCTTACGAATGAAATTCTGCCCAAACGACGCGATAGGTAGAATTTTGCCGCGGACACTTTTAATAAAACAGTATTTTCCTTATTATAATAATAATAATAATAACTTTATTTCAGGTAAGTTACACCCATACAAATTCATCAATTCACCAAATAAAAAAAATAAAAAAACAAAATGAAAAATTACACAATTATCACTGATACAATATTAATAAAATACAAATTTTGGATTACATCCCGATAGGTTTTAAATTAAATTCGAGGAAAAATAGATATAAATAATAATTATAATAAGGAAGTCAACATAATTACTGAATAAATTACAATTACAATTTAAATGTCAAAAATGTTTGAAGATAAGGTACGATTAACATTAATATATCCTTAGCGGCATAGGATTAGTGCCATGTCTCTCACAGCAATGCCTAAGAATGTACGAGTCCATTCTCGCGGCTATCATTGCCAAGACAGTGTTGGAGCTGGCCCAAACTCTGCGCACCAAAGAAGCAGCTCTTTTGCGCATAGTTGTGTGGAAGCAGTCAACTCGAGCTTCCGCAAACATACCAGAGGCACTGCAGAATCGGGGCAACCCCATCACCGCTCTAAATGCATTATTGAATTGGACACGGAGAGCACTGTAGCATTTCGCCGAATAATTCGCCCACAAGCTGCAAGAGTAAAGCGATGTGCAATAGGATCGAAAAAGGGTCCTTAACTTCGTTTGAGCACCTAGCAAACCTGCGAGCTATCATGTTTGCTCTTACCGACAGCGCCCTCCGCTCCCGCTCAATATCAGCATGGTCGTTGAGTCTGGCGGTGAGAATGTGCCCCAAATATTTAAAATCAGTGACTCGTTGAAGAGGCACACAACTAAGGCAAACAGGTGGAACAGCCTCTGGACATTTAGCACCGACAGCATCAAAAACCATGAGCTTGCTCTTTGCGACATTATACGCTAAGCCGTGACAAGACGCGTACATTTCACACATTCGTAACAGCTGTCTTAAACCACACACTGATGCGCTCAGCAGCACCATGTCGTCTGCATAACTTAGGTTGTTGACACAGACTCCATCAATATGACACCCAACACGACGACTGCTGAGCTCAACAATGAGGTCATTTATATATAAATTAAACAGAGTTGGAGAGGTCAAACCACCCTGTCTAACTCCACACTCCAGATGATAAGGGTCTGACATTGTGCCCGCCCACTTAACGGTGTTGGACTGATGAGCATACCAATATTGGAAAACAATAACAAGTTCCTGAGGTAGATTTATGTCCTGGAGCTTTTCCATAGCAGTTATGCTGACACGATCAAGGCTTTTGACAAGTCCAGGAAGCATGCATATACTGGGGTTTTTCGATCCGTGTAATATTTGACCGTCTGCTTCAGGCACAATGGCACTCTCAGTTGAAAGACGAGGACGAAAACCGAACTGATTGTCATGGAGCGTCACATATTTATTTAATTGTGCGTTAAGCAGACCGTCAAATATCTTTGCGCAAATAGTAGCTAACGAGATAGCCTATAGTTACCTATATCTGACAAATCACTCGTTTGTTTTTTACTATGGGCACTACCAAAGTCTCATAAAATCCTTAGGCAAATAGGAGTGACTTACGCAGAGGAATAGATTATACTTACCGTAAGTATTTAAATTTAAGACTCGATAATAAGTCAACGAAGCTAAAGAAACAAAATTTAAGAAAGACAAATAAAACTTAAGAAAACATTGTGCAACCGTTTTATTAATTAAGCCCTTTGTATAAATAAGAAAGGAAACTTATTAAAAAGTAGGCAGCAGCATTTGCATTCTTTACAGAAGAATTATTTGTTTTGTTCGTGTAACTGGCTATTTAATAATACTTTTATTATAAAAATATTTGTTTGCTTTAATATTTGTAATTGTTTATTCCAGTTAAAGAAATATTAATCATGTCAAATGTATTATTCAATTACTTTGATCAATGCAAATTTTATACAAGTTTCAAATATTGCATTTTTTAAAGCTGAGAATGGGAAAATGCATTATTTATGACATCAATTATAAATCAGTTTAATTTGAAGTAATTTTACCTGTCAAATAAAAGTGTGATCAAAACTCAAACTAAAAAATGCTTTAATTGAATAAATCATTAAATGACACTTTCGAATAGTTTTAATGAATCTAACACCTGTTCGGAGGTTTTATCTACAAAAGACTCCGGCAAGAACTCGTGTTACTCTTTAAAAAAGTGTGTTTTACATGGTTCCCATCTCATGTCAAATTTATATAATACTATTGGTTACTAAAATATCATATTAGGTTATTAAGTCATAATTTTATTCAATTTTAACGTAAAGAAACATTACTTAGTAAGTTGAAGGGACAGTGAGCTGGGCACGTATATCGCAAATGCCGCGCTGTCATGATCAAGCGATAACCAATGATAACTTATCATCAGGTGAGCGTCCTGACCGTCCTGTACACTAATTTATGAAATTAAACTTAAAGTTAGGAAACTTAGTTATTTTTATATGTTTAACCATGCACGCTGTAGTTGATTCTGAATAAATTTTACTTATTAAATAATGAAAACTAAGTGTAGGTCGATCCCCAACCCGATGGACTGATGATTATCATGATGGTTAAAGTGGTGGGTAGCAGATGTATGTTAATGCTAGGTATTGTTTCGTGTGAAAATCATTTGGGGAGGCCTACGGTTAGCAATGGACATTTTAGACTTTAAGGATGTTTATAATATTAAAAATAACTTGGTTTTTATGTATTTGTATTTATGGATTGCAGGGTCAATAGTGGTGGTGTCCTACTCATTGATGGCAGAAGGCTTTGCTCAGTGCTGCCTCCCTTCGACCAGACAGAGGGCAGCGCCAACAGTCAACAGGTATGAAAGATTTCAATGCATTTTTTACGTCTTGTGTTTAAACAATTATTTTGTTCTTGCTTCTTTCTGAACATTACACGAGCTTATAAAGGTATTTGAATATTCGTCCCTCAACGCGTGGACCGGTCAATTGATTCTTTTAACTGATTTTGATTTAAATTTTTGTTACACTCTTTTATTGAATAATTCCATTTTAAATTATTAACAACCACACAAGAGATACTATAACCCACAGTAAAAAAATAAGGAAAGTCAAGCTCACTGCTTATGGCCTTATAGCTTCGCTTATGCTCCTTATTCATGATCACTAGTGTGTTTCTGTCTCAATGTATTTATTAAAACAACATAAAAATCTTCTTAAAAAGCCCCAGGTCAGAAAAGTGGTCTCTTTTATAAACTCAAGGTGATTTAATAGCCTTTCACTACAGTCGTATTTTAAATGCGGGGAGCAATGTTTATTACTTCCAGTAAAAGGCTTAGTACCACTTAGAAAAAGCTAGAACAGCATTTGTGTTCATTTGCTGAGAACTCGGTTTTTACTTTACAAGATTATTCGTACCTAAGGTCATGACGTAATGACAAATTATTTTGCAAAAGTGGCCATTTAGTCATAGTATCAAATAGTAGCGACAAAGCGAAATAATAATAGCCTACGTATAGTCTTTCGTCAATGATTCCACACTACGTAAAGGCTAAAGTCATTCAGTAAGTAGTATCTTTATAAAATAGTAGGTAAGTAATTTTAAAGAGCAAAACCTTTTTTATGTAATTAGTGTACAGGACGGTCTGGACGCTCACCTGATGATAAGTGATACGCCAGACCATGACAGAGCGGCATTAAAGGAGACCAACAACTGATAGACAGTTATTATCCTCCATCAATGCCGCACTGCGCCCGTCACCCGAAGCAACAGATGTTAGGACTCTTATACCCGGTAATTTCACTAGCTACAGTGCCCTCATCCCGAAACACAAAAGTGCATAACACTGCCGTTTCACGGGATGATATCTGGCACTGCGGTGGTACCTACCTAGACGACTCAGTATCGAGTCTACCACCTAGTAGATAGGTATAATTATGATGATAGGTATTATTCCCATTGTTTATTACCCACTGCTTAAAAGAGTTCCATACTTTCATTGGGGCTAGATTAAGTTATGTGAACTTATAAAAAATAATTTATCTCCCAAATTCTTCCAAGCATAAATCAATATAATTTTTATTATATGACAATTTAAACTCAATAAATAATACGTATTTTTTAAACCAAAATTTGAATATTAGAACGTTTAATTTTCTGATAGAAATTTAATATACTACACAGAAATTATTCCATAATAAACCCCGATACAAAGTGGATTTCCTTGCGTGCGTTGTAACGTACACTGCTTAATTAAAACATGAACACGGACTAAATAATTATGTTGCGATAAACAAAGCATCAAAGTGGGTATTTGCTGCAATCGTTCGCGTGTAATAGATATTAAATTTCTATCAGAAAATTAAACGTTCTAATATTCAAATTTTGGTTTAATAAATACGTATCTTATCAGCATAAACTATAAATTTCCCGACGAAGCCCGATTCAGAAGATGTCACAATCTATTAAACTTACTGACGTTACGAACTGCAATAAATATGGAACTATAAACGATCCTGTTTTATCGTACACATATCGAATAGAATATTTCAAAGCCAACATATTTAACACCTATAAAAAGTAAGGCAAGAAAAATGCAACCATCAAAGGTTTTTGCGAGCCATGTTTTTTGTAAAGCCCTTATAAACCGTAGTTTGTAGAAACGGCTACATCGTAATGGTTATCGTGAAAAGTTTACTTGGATTAATGCTCCAACGAGTTTCCGTGTGTTGGGTTATAACATTTCCGGGTATTTCGATCCGGAATTCTTCAGCAAATGGCCACGTATTTGCATCTATGAGTATTTGTTCAAGCGTGAAAAGTAGTTCTAAATGATGCAGTGTCTGCACGTTATTTGTAAACACATGGACATTAAACTCGTGGGGGACCCAGTAAAATTATCATAACGTTTATTGTTATGATCCAAATATGAGTACGCTAAATAATAAAACGACGAATCTTACCTATACCTATTCAACCTATCGCAGTCCACTGCTGGACAAAGGTCTCCCCCCATTTTGCGCCATATATCCCGTCCTCCGATTTTCTCATCCAGCCTCCACCAGCGACCTTTCGCAATTCGTTGGTCCATCTGGCCGGAGTGCGTACGAATCTTATTTCGTTCAAATAAAAAATCCTATTTAAGTTATGATATAGGTTTTAAATAATTTCTAAAAGTGTCTACATAAGTAAGTATCCACTGACATTCACACAGCGCCATCTAGTCCCAAGTTAAGCGTGAAGCTTGTTTTACGGGTACTAAAATACATAGCAAGATTTAATGAGTGTATCTGTTATACTGCTGCTTAAATTTCAATAATTATTTTTATAATGTTGGATATTCTTTATTTTTTCTTAACAGAATAAAGTATTTTTGAATTTGAGTTTAATATTTGTCAAAATAATTTTTCAGCGACTGCGCCTGGTCAGGGAGAGGAAGCGGGTGGCGTGGATCTTGTTACTTCTAGCTGTGCTGTTCGCACTATGCTGGCTCCCCTACAACATATTACAACTGCTGATCGATGTGAACGCAGTACAAGTAGATTCAGTATCAGCTGTACTGCCTTATACTCTTCTATTGGGTAAGCTTTCATTTTTTCATGTCATTGGTAAATGAAACGGTCAGTTCGCTCATCTGGTGAAAAGTGACCAGGCTGACCATCACAGAAGTAGTGTTGAAATTATTAAATAGTAGGTACTCATTATTTCCTGTAAACACTGCCCTGCGCCCATAATCAGAGACGACAGATGTTAAGTCCTATATACCCGATAATTTCACTAGCTACAGTAGCCTCATCCCGAAACACAAAAGTGCAAAACACTATTTGACGGTACGATGTCTGGCACTGCGATGGTAC
>PQWD01007843.1:15275-26614 GCA_019425675.1 Leucinodes orbonalis | reverse complement strand
GTTAATGGTATATGACTCCTGACCCTTTATACCAATAAAATATCAAAACTTAGATTACTTTTGGCGTGAAATATAGTAAGCATATGACATATTTTTATGTAGTTTTTCTATGTATACCTTTGTTATTCTTTCAAATCAGTCTATAATGTCCTACTACTGGTACAGGCGATTGGTTACTATGGAGCGATTAGGCCGTTAACCACAACTAGAGCGCAATACCATGTTAACTACTTTAACCCTTTGACCGCCAATGACGCCTTAAGGCGTCAGACACAATACATTTTGTATCATCTCTGGATTCCCAGCCTTCAATGGGTTAATACCGTATACACTGCTTGCCATCCACTCTGAATCTTTCAATGTAGACATTAGGTGATACAGTCTGCAATGTCCTTACCAAACTGAAAAAAAAAGGATTTCAATATGTGGTCTCTCGTTGGTTTCTAACCCTCCACCCACGGATGACACAGCGATCTTAACTCAAATGCCCCTAGACCACTGAGGAACTTAGTTCGTTCTTTAACAAAGCAAAAATTACGCAGTCGAGTGTCAAAGGAATTGTGCAATGAGTTCATTACTATTTATTTACGTTTCAACTCCACTCACCAACCCCATTGCCTCAGTATTACACTGAGGCAATTTCTTTTCATAAATAAACGGCTGCCAATCATCATTAAGCTGGCAATGTTGAAGAATTTCAATATCACAACAACTACACATCGTTCTCAAACTTCTATCAACCCATTATCATTACTCGCTCCTACGAAACGATGTTTTACTTAGGGTCGTGACTTTGTCCTAAAAACATTGACGTTACCCCGCAAAACCGAAAAGAACTCTTAACACGGAAGAGTTAAAACTGATATTAAAACCAACACATCTGCCATTCTCCGATTTCTACTTACTGACAGTAACCGCGGTCAATTGAGATGTGAATGAAACTATTGTGATTGGTCGGTCGTCTAGTAGATACCTTTATACTTAGTTATGTATTACTGAACATTGGACTCTTGGGGATTGAGCACCAATTGAGATTTGAGCACAAATCTATTAAACCTGATTCAGTGCAGTCATTAATCGACCCAGAGACCTCTTAATTCCACAAGATCGATTAATTAAACGGTACTGCCATCTCGACTAAAACCGGGTTAAATTTGATAGATTAATTATTCAAGCTGTCATGCAGAAGTGACGTCACTTATAATGTAAAAAATGAGTGGCATTCATTTTTTTTTCACTCCTTTAAGGAGGCAAACAATGGACATGAATTTATACTGCCATGTGGGTCAGCGATAAGCTTCAATTATATTTTGACAGTTCCACTTTCCAACTTGTCTTTTTATCAAATTCAATGGGCTTTGGAAAATATTTTGCATTAACTATATTTTTACAACAATACCGTTAATGTTTTTTGCATTGGAAATATAATTATTTTTCTTGTTCATTTAGTAAGGCCTTGGTTTTGTTCCGATCGTGACTGAACGGACGAAGTTGTATTAATCACGTACTGCTATTTAACTGCGGTTTACAATCATTGACACTTTGAGTCCGATTCTATTTTGACATAGACAAAGAAAACTATTGAATTACAAAATCTAACAATTAAACCTTAATCTATTAATTCCTTAGAGCATACCATCATTAAAAGACTTGCGGTTTCCGCTTTGTTATATTAAAAAAAAAATGCGCGGTATTATTTAAGTAATTTATCTATACTAACTCAAATAGTTAATTACATCTAGTAAGATATGCACTGGATATGATTAACAGAACGAAAAACCTTGAGTACTTATAACTGATAGGTATATTCATTCAGAGATGAGAGCGTCGGTAGCTCATCGGTATTGGCTTTGCCTTCCGATCTGGAGGTGCAAATCCCGCCACGCACCGATGGTTTTTTCAAAATTCAGAAATTATATTATGTACCTACGCACTTACAATGAAGGAAAACATCTTGAGGAAACCTGTGCATATGAAATCGGCCAATCCGCACTGGACCCGCGCGGTCGACTAAGTCCAACGTACACCCTTTATGGGTATGCTCATGCTTCTCGGGGACGTATATGAGCTGATGATAATGTATTCAAAAGTACTATACAAGACTCTAGTATCAACTTACAGCGGTTGTTGTCTTTTCATTGCCTTAATAAAGCTGACCTAATTGTTAATGTGTCTAACGCAAATTAACTAGTGCCATAATGCAACAAGATATTACAAGAGTCATTGTTTCCAAACAACTACAGTATACATTGTATCACTAGGTATTTTAGAAGTTATAACAAAATACCGGTAAATGTGAAAGGTTATCTATAAAGACTATGTCTTAAAACGATTTAGCTATCTGAATCGAAATGGCAATGGCATCTTTTAGTGCTTGACCTTTACTAAATACGTAAATAATTTGTAGCTACAATCGTAAGTTTAGATGGTTACTCGGAATAGTATATTAAAATTGATTAACATCACTTTACTAAAGTTTTTTATTAGTAATTTATAAAGATATCGGCTTTTCTTAAGTTTTCAATAAAAGAGTGCCACCTTAGAAGATCTCTTACGCTTTTTTTCCCCTATCTTTAACTAAGGTGACTACTAGTACATAGGTAATACATAAAACCCTATGTCTAACTAGCAAGACTGTGATAGCAATCGACTTACTACTGAAACATGGTGAAATTTAGTCCTACTGTTTTGTTTAGTGGTAATTTGACACTCCTTCTCCTCCCGAGGGTGTCGTAAGAGGAAACTAATGGAAAATTATCACCAAGTGATGTACAGCAGATCCGCACTGGACCCGCGTGGACAACTAAAGCCAATACAACCTATGTATATATGAGTAGGATCGTGCCCCTCGATGGGGACGTAAAATTGAGCTGATGACAGTATTTAGTTTTTATCGCATACGAGTAGCAATCATAAGTTACCTACTTGGTTTCAGTATGCCTTGTTGTAACAAATAAATTTTATTTATCAAACAATTTTCCGGTACATTTTATATTCATCACTAAGTGTACGTGTTTAACTAGAATGTAACGGTTAACTTATAACGTGTTCAACTTAAGGAGGTCAAACACTCAAAGGATATCAGCGATCTTCTCATCAAATACAGCAACAACAGTGCTGTTAACCCGACCTAGATAGTGGGTATCTTTATTTGAATTCTAAATCGCGTCTGATAACAACTGATTATTGTTATCATTTGATTTGATTGTTGAAATATTTATGTAACCTATATAAGTTACATTCTTTCAATGGCTCACTTGTTCTTCTACCATGAAAGTAAAGCTTTTAGTATAATTGTGTCCAGGGTTGAAGGGTAAGACAGTCAGTGATATTACTGGATGCAGTGCCTTATTAACGTCACAGGTTTGTAACTGTGCTATGGTCCGTTCCTCGGAATTAAATGAGTATTATATAATGTATATGGAACTTACTGTTTTATGATTACGAATCCGAAACACTGTTTCGTTATAAAAAAAAAATGTACCTATGAACTCCGATCGATTTCTATTTATAATATTGACAAAAGAGCTACTCAGCATACAGCTAGCTAAAATATACTATCTATATATATGAAATTTCAAACCATATTTTAAAATAATAATTCGGACTAACCAAAAAATGGACAAAGACTTCTTAGGCCCGTATTCTAGAACGAGACTCAATACAAGCGTTGGTTTTGACTTGAGTTAGAAAGAGATAGCGCTCTGTATGATAAATAGCGTTCAATTTTAGTAAAGATCAACGTTAAGTCTCGTTCTAGAATACGGGCCTCAAACCATGAAATTATGTTTCGCAGACAACCGATTCATCGGTAAATCGAATCCAACCGTTATCCGGCAAGGTTTTGGCGTGGGTCGTGTTTGATAAATACAACACTTACATTGCAATCAATAATTGTATACACATTATGTGAGAACCGCTAATTGACCTGGTCTCATTGATGACGTCATATGAGACAGTTTTTAGGCCATCTGCAAAAAACCATTAGGCTTTTTATGTCTGCTTGTTTTCGGATGAAATTTTCGCTGTTGGCTGTAGATGGTCATCGCAGTAGGTATCACGAGCAAGGTGAGGCTGACAGAGCGTCTATAGATTCTTGACTGAAAGTGTTGTCTATCCTAAGACTCTTGCGGCACATGCGGAAAGGTTAGGAGGGGTTACAAATGTATTCTAATATGCTGTCATCACATAAATATATATGTGTGACGTACATACACACAAATATAAATATTATACTGATATGTGATACTTATCACATATCAGTATAATATAATTAATTAATTATAAGTCCAAGACGAGGCTGGGAATAAATTAAAATCTATAGCTTCAAAATATAAAAAGCACTATAAGGTGATAGTATTAATGAAAAACATTTTAAATTGTACAAATTTATCTGGTACAAAAATCTATTACCACGGCTTACAATGTGTGCACAGCTGGTGATATAATTTGGTATTTGAGTATGTTTGACGACACAACTCATTACTTAGATGTTTTAATAACTTACATTGTTAAGGCCATGAGTATTTTAAACTACTCAACAATAACTGTAGCAGTGAGCTGGACACGTATGTCAAAATAATGGCCGTTGGAGAAGACGAGTTCTGTCTGAAGTGGTGCCCGTGTCTTAGTCTTAGGAAGCGTAGCATAGGACGTCCTTCGACCCGATGATTGCGAAAGGTCGCTGGTGGAGGCTGGATGAGAAAAGCTAAGGACCGGAATATCTGGCGCAGAATGTGGAAGACATAAGTCCAGTAGCTATACGTTTACGAGAACAAGAATTACATATAATTTAAATTATGATCTAAAATGAGACAAACTCAATATTACACTCTATTCCTACTCTCCCAGTACCAAGGTGCTGTTAACAACTAAGAGTCAAGGTTGTCCAACTCATCTCATTGTTTGTACCAGCTCTGAGCATGTCAGTCAACCGGGGTATCGTGGGTTTGGCATTAACCCACATTACAAGCCCGTGGGAGGACGTTCTAAATATAAAATGAAAAAATCTGCCGGTTTGTATTGCGGGTACGTAATACGCTTCACGACTAGGCCTGGCGAAAATATCTAAAGTCGGCAATTTCAGTAGCTACAATGCCTCTTATGGAACAAGGAAGTATGTTACTGCGGAGTGTACCTACCTACATAGACGACTCAGTGTAAAATTTACCCTTATGTGGGACCTATTTGACCCACTACGCTTCTTATTTGCACAAAACCACATCTGGCTCATTTAACAAAATCTTATTCCCGGCCTTATTAAAAAAGCTTCAATTTAAATTAAATCATTAAGATTACATTTTCAAAAGTTTTATTCATTATAATTTGCCGGAATAGTTAATAACCGATCGTAGATATATCAAACACAATATCTCTCTGTTATATTGGAAACAATAACTAGAGCGGTCTGGCACTATTCCAGTGCTCACTCCGAAAAGCTATCCCCAATCGTAATTTTCAACCTACAACTATAAGTCTCGTGAACTCACAAAAATTTTAATGAACGTATATTCATTGTGAATGTAAAAAAATAACATTATTCTTGGATTATGTATTAGTGCGTTAGAGGTATAAGGTATATTTTTTGTATTATACCTTTTTTATTATATTTAAACCCGCGTAATTGGTTAGTTAGTGCCCATCTCCCTCAAAGGCTGGAACGATAGATCATGTATATTGGTAGAAATAAAGTAAATAATACTAATAACGAAATAAAAACGACGCGAAATTAACGAGCTATCATTACTGATTGGGCGAATGAAAAACTTTATAACTATAATACTTATATTAAATGCAAAATAACATACAGTGTACTATGCTTTGCCTTTGCTCCTTCGTGTATGATAGATTATTATTTCCTTATTAAAAACAAATACCTAAACGGCTATAGTCCAAATTGTATCCAATGATTGCATACACTTCTTGCACAGTTCACATCATCATCATCAGCTTATTAAATGTTCCCATCGAGGGGCACGAGTCTACCCGTAAAGGGGTGTAGGGGCCGTAGCTTTCCACGACCTTTCAATTTATTCGTAGGCGTACGCAGGTTTCCTCACCATGTTTTTCTTCACCGTAAGAAAGCGTTGGTGCATCTGATAAATAACATCGAGCGATTATCGTTTAACCGATCAAACTAAAATGCAAGTTACTAGAAATTATTATAGTTCTAGATATTATAGTATTAACTCTACCAAATATTTTTGAGGACATAAATAGTTTTACTAGTAGGATTGGTTTGCGAAAATTTAAGGAATACATGGGCTATGTTAGTTTTTTTTTAGTGGGTAATAAATATGAATTATTTATTTCCCTCTAAACAAAAAAAAAACAGATAACGGAGAACTCATTTTTCTATTTGTGCAATCTAAAACACCATAAAAACAAAAAGAATAACTGAAAAAAAAAAACAAGTATCACTGCGCTAGTACGAGTATACGTCCACAACTGCAGAAGAAACCTTATTTTGTATGTTACATAAAAAGTTTAAAGAATAAACAAGTCGATCATTTGTGTTTGTAAGCAATAGTATTTTTAAATTTAAACTTTCTCCCTTGTCCTCAGAATTCATTTTCGGGGCTGAGTAAAGAACTTACTGTCACGTTGGTGCCAACAAANACGCTCCCAAAATAAAAGTCTAGTTAAACGATTCGAACACAGGCAGATTAGATTACAAGCGAAGACAGTTACTAGTCCAATCTGCCTATCACGTATTTATCTAAATTAATCTAAGTCATGGCTAGTTAGAAACTAGATCGTTGCTAAGCAACTGTGTTGAAAATGAAATTCTGCCCAACCGACGTGATGGGCGCAATTTTGCCCCGCACACTTTTTGAGTGAGATTGTGTTTGCATGTAGTTTGTTGTTCATCTAAGCTTCAGAATGAATTCGACTATTAAGTCACCATAATATGATTAGAATTTAAATTCAGAACATCGTTCTAAACATCGGGTAAACATTCAAATTTCGATTAAAACTTCACCCCAAACTTCCGGATGGCCAGCATCGTAAAAAAGCAAACACAACGAGTGCAACAACCTCTCGATATCTCGATTGCGTGTCGCAATCGATCGGTCCCCAGCTCCCGACGGTCTATGGCCTACTTACGTGAGACTAAGCCCGTGGCTGTGACGCACTTTGACAAGTGCGCCGGTACACACGGCCCGATGCGTACCGCCTTTAACTAGGGGAACAGGTTTGTACGTGCCTTATCTAAGACTTGTATAGGTTTATGTACGATACTTGATGGTAATAGGTAAAATAAGGTGACCAACAAGCTCTAAAAAATATCGTTCAAAGACAGGAGAGTCATTAAGATATATTTTAATATATTTGCATCTTAATTTTTATCCAATCCCTACAAGAGAATTAAGGACTCAATTAAAATCTAATTCATCTAATGCCGAGACGAAATCTCAACATATTTTATATTATGGTATTAATCCATCCGATCATTAATCATTCTTAAATAATACATGTTGTATTTACCTTTAAACTTAAAGACCATGTTACATTGCAGTGAACGCGAAACTAAAATTAAATCGACAAGATAATTAAAGACGTTCGTTCTTCTTTATAAATTTTATATCAGAGAATGCGACAGCCTATACCCACTCCAAGCAATAAATTAAATTGTGCCATACCACTTGTTTGAACGCAATTGACCCACTTCCCCTTCCGAGAAACTGGTCCCGAAGCTAATTGCTTACGAGCTGATTAACAATGTTTATAGGTATTAAAACAAGATGCAACTTTAGCTAATCTGCTTCAATGCAAAATGGATAGTGTATTTTCCATTTATTTCAGTCATATACAGCACATGTTAAGAATTATTTTCAATCCTCATTGAACCTATTAACCGCTTGGAATCCAGACACAATAGAAAATCTATTGTTTGTGACGCGTAAGTCTTCTGTAGCGGTCAAAGGGTTAAAGTAAACCACGCTTGACAAATGTAAGATATATTTAATGAGCAATTTCCTGATATTTCAGGTCTTACCTGTCATCTTTAAAAAGAGCTTCTCATTTCAAGGACTGGCAGTGCACTTATCTGACCTTAGTTTAAGCTGAGAATCATTTTGCATTCTAGAGCCATCTAGAATGAGGGCCAGCTTAGGCTGTGTGCCATCTGGGCTGGAAGCCAATTGTGCTCGCCACTTACCAAGTGAATCTGTGAAGATCATCACAATGTACACCACAGTGAGAACCCAATGCGTAAAAGTGAGATTATATTAAAATGTTAGACAATGGATTCTCCATTATCCTCATCTACCCTCCACCTATAACTTAAAAAAGTTATTGGTTCATCAGAATGAAGAGCGCCCTACACGTAGTTTGTAAATTGCCAATTACGACTTTAGAACGCATAAAATGGAATCTAAATTTGAATAAGAAAGTTTCGCTTGTAATTAGTAGTATATATAACTATTCAAGCTTTGACATGCATATGATTACAAAGTGCAGTAGCCAACTGCTATTAATATTCAAATCGGGTCAACAGTGCAGTAGGACGTGTAGTATTATAAATAATTCCAATAACATTCTGAGACTGATATGTAGCCCTGGTTTTAGAAAAGAGCTTCTACTATGAATTCTTCTTCTTTCTGTTCTTTTTTGTTACTATGAAAGAAAGAAAGAAAAGAAAAAACATTTATTTAACCACAAAATTGTACAATAACATAACAAGGACTATACAATAAAACAATTTAAAAGAGAAATAAATAAACAAAGAAGGTATAACATGAATTAAAACTTTGTGGTCAAAAGGGCCCTGTCTCAGCTTATGCTGCCGTGTCTGTGCGGTTATATAATATTAAACAGAAGTGAACAGACACGGCAGCGCTACTACGAATCCGCACTGGGCCCGCGTGGACGACTAAGGCCTAAACACCCTAACGGGTACGCCCCGGTAGGGACATTCAATGAGCTGATGATGATGACAGCTACCGGTCTATGCCATTACAGTTATTATCTGTTGGGTACCAATTGACGCACTTTTACACCGCCTTTTTATTTGAAAAACAAAAGTTTTGATATGTAGATATGTATAGCTAAATGTAATAAATTAAAATTATCGTGTCAAATTTATTTCTGAATCCAGTCAACATCTTAATTGTGTTACCTCCATCTTAATTTACTGTTTTAATCCGCCCTGAATTAGGTCATCTCTCTGCCAGCCCCAATATTAAACAATTCCTTGTTTGCTGCTTTTACTCTTAATTAATTAAATTTAAATTTCGGTTAAGTTATCTTTGTACTACATACAATTTCAAGTTAATGTCAGATTATTTTGAAAATAAATGTCGGTGAAGGAAAGAGTAGGTAAGCAAATTCATAAAATAGAATGGACATAATGGACTATGTCCAGCAGAGGACTAAAATTTTTCATATGTTCTGAAAAACGATAACTCACTCTATCGCAGTTCACTGCCTGACATTCATTTCCCCCATTCTTTGCCAGATATTCCGGTCTTCCACTTTTCTCATCCTGCCACCACCAACGATATAAAGGCCCATATTCTAGAACTAGGTTTAATTGGGTTTTACGAAATGCTCGGTATTTATGCATCATTGACATGCACAGAGATTATGAGTAGGGTGTGCAAAGTGAGTGACACTAATTTCAAAAACAATAAATAACATTTTTGACAAGTTGAGTGCTGTTGTTGACAGCAGATCGCCTATGGTTTCAAGTATGTAGATGAAAATGGGTAAATAAGTGGGAATCATTTAATATTATCGGTTTTCAGTGCATGCCACTGTTTAGCATGATGCTTTATTTTATAACTAGTATGAAATGGTATTGGGATTTAACTTTGAAGAATAAAACAGTGTCACCGGTTTTACAGAAATGACTAACATAGCAACTGTATATACGGCTGGCAAGTACGCAATTCTTGCTGCTGGGAAATCTGGAGATCTCTCGCTTTTAGAGTTGCCAAAGTTAGAGCCAATTGTGGCGGAGTAACCGCACTCTCGCTTTGTGCTCCCGAACCGACGCCACTCAAATAGCGCTGTTGCAGAAAAATAATGAGTTCTGGAACATTCTGCGGCTGTATCTGTTCTTACTTTAAAATGTTCATTAATAAAGTATGATTGTAGGGAGCAAAGAAGTGAACCAATGGTAAACTAATTGCGTATTTGGTACCAATCAGGACTATCCCTGAAAGAGTTTAACATTTTGTTTGTATGAACATTCTTAAGATACCTATATCTTTCTTTAGGCTTGCAAAACTAAGCCAGAATTTATATTTTCTTAAGGTTGTGTGTAGGCTGCATCTTAAATATTTGTTTAGATCGGAATCATTTTTAAGCAAATCGCAAAACTGGCTAGATTTGATTTGTTTGATTGACTCGTGAGTTTGATTTAAAACTGCAAAATGTATATTTCATTGCAATGTAAAATAATATATATCTGATTTGCCAAGACTTTTGACATAAAAAACAAGATACATACAGAAAACTTATTGCACGGTGCATAGACCCTTATAAAAAAATGCCAACTTATTAAACAAAAAAATCTCTAGCCAAAATGACGTCACACTAGTTATCCCATGTGCTACAATACAACATTCAACACGCCTGCAGGGCTGACCCTCTATCATAGTAATCAAGTGGACGACAAAGGGCGTAATCGCCCCCCAAATGCGGGCCGGTAACCGCAAACCCGGGCTAAGTTCCGTAAACTGCGGAACACTAATCGTGCCCGGTCCGGGTATTAAATCGTGATTTGAACCCGGCACTTAAACCAACACGTTGTCGGTGCATTGAATTATGTTTTTATATCAAACTAAAATTACATCTTTAACAGATACTTTTTAATCGTCAATTTATTTTTTATATTTTCTTTAGAAAACTAACACCGGTTCGGAAAATGTAGGATCTTCGAGAAGAACCGGCATTAAACTCGGTAACCACTCTTTTTTCTAATAAACTTTGTTACAATACCTACTGATTAAAGAGTTTTGTCATTTAATTACAAGTAACGTTTTCATCCATTTGATTTCGTCCATTTGAACGCCGGGAATCCAGGCACAATAGACAATTTATTGTGTCTGGCGCCTTAAGGCGTCATTGGCGGTCAAAGGGTTAATAACAAATAATAATAACTAGGTTGAGTAATAATATTTCTGTATAAAGTATGTTCACATCAATCTTTTAACTGCTACATTGTTACAGTTGACCTGGTTTAACTAATTATCTTACTTTAATGTGGTTAAGATAAACGTTGGAACTATTACAAGCCTAGAGCGAGCATTCTGTGGAACATTGTTTTGTGTTCTTGAATTATTTATTTATTTGAATATTTTTATGTATCATCATACCGAAAAATCAATCAC
>PQWD01007843.1:0-13099 GCA_019425675.1 Leucinodes orbonalis | reverse complement strand
TATTTAGCGCAGTTACTTTTATCGCGTTACCGAGCCGGTACGGCCCGCCAAAATATCACGTTATATAACATTGCGTATGTAACAACATGCAAAATCACTGTGATATAATCACATGTGAAATGGTACAATACACATTTAAATATATTTATTTCTGTATGTTGTTTCTTGATATTTAAACTGTTGCTAAAATGTACTAAATTCAATTTGTGCCAATACAGTTTTTCCTTTTTTCGAGTTTTATCAAATTGCATATCTTAAAAGTCTACGCAGAAGGAAATTAAAATATCTCAATTTGTAAGGGCAACATTTACAATGTTTATATGTTAACAAGAAAAAGTTTACGTCAAGATAGTAACTTAGGTAATGGCTTAACTTACAATCATATATGTCACCATTAGCTGATACATAATGGTAACAAAGTGAAATAAACCACATCTTACGTAAAGATGTATGTATTCTTACCTAAGTATACTTCACTGAATTTTAACTACAACATAAAAGATTAGGTAACTAAATACGAGTACGTACCTATTATCTTAAACACGACTATTGTAGCTATCAAATCTTCTAAGCATTTAAATTGAGATGAGACTTAACAACTTATATAAAATGGAGATTTTAATTATGATCGCAGTTCATATACTTCAAAATAGTTAATTTTTATTAGTACAGTGTAAAATTTATTATATTATGATAATGTTGCTCCTAGATTTATTGACCTTTTTAGGGTGAGATTTAGGGTGAGCGTATTATTCCTATTCCTTATGCAGCATCACAAGGTAGGCATATGCGATCTCACTTTGACTCCTGAAGGCTAGAGTAGTCTTTTACCACTGTAAGCTATCAGTTTGTTCCTAACCTAAATCATCAAAGAACTGTAACAATACTAATTATCATTTGATTGCATGCGCTATCGACATCCATTGTATGTGTGAACACAATCAAATCTAGCTGAATTTATAGTATCGCGCAGTGCTTTAATAGTTTGATTATCAATTCTAGTGAACGATTCGACCACGCAGACTCTATTTAAGCGAATATGCGTATGATATGCTAAATATCATCACTGGGTTAAAACACAAGTTCGTTAACCCTTAACCGCCGTAGTTGCATTGATTCAAGAGACCAAATACCAAGAGGGGCAACGCATTTTCTTTGCCGTCTGGTATTGCAAGTGTACATGGGCGACGGAGTCATTTACCATCAGATTTGCAGTCTTGTTTGCCCGCTATTCCATAAAAAAGCTATAATTGCGAACTTGTGAACATTTTGTCGGAGTATTCAGTCATTTTCAACTCCCTTTTTCACTCTTTAACCCAGAAAACGGCTTTATCAATCACACATCGAATTCAATTTAACATCATCCAGCATAAATAATCATTAAACTCAATGACAGTTAAAAAAATAATTTATATTATTTTACGGTACTATATATTATTATCGCAAATTGCATTCAACTATAAACTACATCGATACATAGTTACCTAATACTTGTATGCAAAGCTATAGCAACTATTGAATATTAAAATAATGATCTATGTTCTGGGTAACTTTCTAGATTGCAGATATGAATCTATTGAATGTTGCAATCCATACTGACAGGCAGATATTGTAATGCACGTGGGTCGAGTACCTGATATTTATGCATATTTCAGTCTAATCACTGAATTTATAAAAGATTGTGATCGAGAATTCCAGAAGGATTAATGATACTAATAGAATTTGCATTATCTTAAAAAAGCATTGATTTTCCTCTAAGGTTACTTCGATGGGTCTTAAACTTTTCAGGTCCATAAGTAATTATACGCAGATTTGCTATGATTACGTTTAATAATAATATGTAGGAACGCCAGAATACAGCTTTATTAGTAGCTACTCTGCATAACGTCTACTTTTAGAAATAGTTAAGGTACTTAATCAGGTGACCTTCTCTTCAAGCAATCCCGATCTACCGCTTTCCTTCACCAGTAACCTTCCCCACTTACGAACGAACTATATGTATAGTTAAATTTCTAATTTAATGTACGACGCTGTTAAAAAAATTAAAAACATTTCTAATTACGTTCAAGTGTGTAAAAATATATAAACGTTCTTGTGTGCATTGAAACAGATAAGAAAACGTATTTACGAATTAAGTTTACGTAAATAGAACTATCTATCGCCTTTACATACATTTGACTTTAATTTGTCTGCCTCTAAAAACTATAGTAGTATATATTATGTAAATACCACACCATACAAAACTACCTGATTCTAACTAATTTCTCGTATAATTTATACACAGTTATAGCAGCTACATAAACTTTTTAGCGTTATATTTCTCCTTCGATGTTTAAAGAATATGTTTATATGGTATTTATTAAAGTGATATTCAACTATCTACAAATGTTTTTAGTGCTATCGCAAAATGTGTAATTGTAAATGCAATTACACATATTGGAATCAACACTACATCTCACCGGCAGGCATTTTGCAGTTCAAATACTTAACAGGTGCGTTGTCCAATAAAAGGTTTAATTTCACGCTAAGTTAACTAAAGTCAGATAATTTAACAATCTCGTACTCGTCTTCAATTTGTTATTCAATGTTCACTTCAAGATTTTTCATGTAAATAAACAAATCAACATCACAAAAGAACATTAAATTTCAGAATATCTAATGGCGTAGTCAAATGGAGAGTTCGGCAAGTCGACTCATCCGAATGAATGGTTGGCGTAAGATCGCAAAATCGATACAATCCGTCGCGACCGTGTGACCTAATTTTGTCTCGCGTCGGGACGTGAGGACTCCCCCGATGTCAGATGTCTAGATAACTACGACTCTATCCAACGTTTAAGTTTTTCTACTAATTTAACGGGTTGATGGTTATTTCTGTAGGCGGTATTAATGATAGGATACTTGCAATGTGTCTGGGAATTCTTCGAGTATAGCTCTTGAATTATTTTACGAACGGGTCACTGCTGGACTTAATTTCCTCAAAGATTAAGTACTTGGACAATAACATGTCACCATCTACTTGTTGTTCCTGGCGTAGTAAAGTAATTGTCGTTTCTTTGTTTTCTTGTTTCTAAATTCTATTGCTACGATAAACCATTAGGGTGCGGGTAGCAAACTGTGGATAAGAATTCTGATTGTTCTTAAATCAGTTATAATTAAGATTTAAAACTACAAACTACATTTATATGCTTATTTATTTATTCTCTTTAGTTCTAAGTCAGTCCATCCCAATCATAAAAGGTTATCATCTAAATTACGAACTCTTCTTCTAATTTCCTAGCCATTTTAGGTTAAAGCCAATTTTCCAATTGAGATATTCGCCGGTTTCACCTGGCCAATGAGAACATGCCGAAGTATAAGTGTGCCCAGTCAGATCATGACGTCCATCATTGGATTATATTTACAAGTATCTAATTTCCATAAGCAACTTGTTTTACTTTTTGCTGGCTTATAGTTCACTACTTGAGATCCTCTATTGCTATGAAGCTGTTAAGACCATGTGCAGCCTACGGTCTATAAAAGTTTAGGCATATCCCTATGCATCTAGTTTTTGAACTTTTTATGTTACGGAGAGTACAGGACGGTCAGGCAGTCACCCGATGGTAAGTGATACACCGACCATGACAGAGTGGCATTGAAGGAAGATTAATAACTGATAGACAGTTTTTATTCTCCATCAATGCCACCGTTCGTCCGTCACCTGAGACAGCAGTTTTTAGGTCTCTTATAGTAATTTTTACTAGTTACAGTGCCCTCATCCGAAACATAAATGTACGTAACACTTCTGTTTCACAGGACGATATCGGGCACTGCGATGGTACCTACCTAGACAACTCAGTAGGAGTCTACCACTTAGTAACCTATAACCTGTTACGATGTGGTGAGTGGAATTGCATCTGTATGATATTTGTTTACCTGTTAACGACACTTTCACTACTATAGCAATGAATTTCCAAGCCAAAACCGGTATTATGAAGGTTAATCAATCTTTAGTCAACCACACAACCGTTTGCATAACCCACTGTAATGGAAATAATATCCATGCCTTTTTTAAGCCAAACAGTTAATTAACACCCAGTGAATAAATAACTGATATTTCAGTCAGAAAGTGAAAATGAAAAGTGTTTATTCAGTTTAGGTCCTTACAGATCAATTATGAATGTCAAATGAAGCTACCACTGGTTCGGACGGCAGTTTTCCACTGAGAAGAATCCAGCAAGAAACTCAGTAGTCACTCACATAGTTATTTATAACTTATCCACTCGAATTTTGCAGCGGGAGAAATAATATAAAATCTATTGTTTGTCGACAAAAATGTAAAAACAGTGAAACCGACTAAGTTACAAGGTTAGACTAGATACTGAGTGATCTAGGTATGTCCGCAGTGCCGATATCGTCCCGTGAAACAAGAGTGTTATGCACTTTTGTATTTCGGGATGAGAGCACCGTAGCTAGTGAAATTACCGGGTCTAAAAGACCTAACATCTGTCGTCTCAGGTGTCGGGCGTAGTGCGGCATTGATGGAGGATAATAACTGTCTATCATTTGTTGGTCTCCTTCAATGCCGCTCTGTTAAGGCCAGGCGTATCACTTACCATCAGGTGAGCGTCCTGACCGTGCTGTTTCACTTATAACATAAAAGTTTTTTTTTCTTCCATACAGTCGTCATATAGAGATCAGGTACTGCATCAAGGTTTAGTAACTCAGAACACAGTGTTGGTCTGACATAAAAAGTTAATTAGAAGATAAAAAAATACAAATTGAGTTGCGTGACGGCCGTACATAAACAAGTAAAACGATGCAACCACAGACATCCGAATATACAATGAGACTGGACAAGCCGCCAAGTTTATAGGCAGTCCTAGTGTCGCAATTTCTTTTCGGTTCTTACCTGTGAAAAGTTATTATATTTCTTGGTAAATTTACTGATTCATTGCGATGATGGCATGTTACAATTGCACAGGATGGCATTTTGGGAAAAAACGATAATTTCTTCTAATATTAATGCGTCTTGACTCGTCTCACAGAGCGTAAACTGGCAGCCAGTGTATGCTCGTTGAGCTTACATTTGTCGCACTTAAAAACGCGGCTTGCCCCCATCTCCTTTATTGGAAAATCTGTGGATGCAACTAATACAAGTAAATAAGTCTCAAGTAAAGCATACCATGGCTAGTAATTCTAGAAGGACACAACACGAAAAAACACTAATAACGGGCTCCCAACACCTAGCCATTACCATGCGGCCATGCAAAAAGATGAACTATGCAATTTTACTATTAATTATCTTCGCTGTCGATTACAGAGGAGGCCAGGCGTACGGAGACCTTGTCTGGTAAGATGGCTGCCTCAGACTGGCCAATTAACTTGTACAGACCAAATTCCAGTTGTGTGTAACGTCAGCACAAAATCAGCCTTAAGTAAAATATTTTGGAAGCTGCTTTTAAAATAACATCTTATTAGCAGTCTTTTTCGCAGCTTAGTTACAATAAACGAAAAAATTTATTTTGATTGATTTGATACAATACACATTTTTAGCGCGAATTACTTACTATTACGAAATTAAGAAAATAGCTATAAATTTATAAATATGTGAAATCATTTTGATTTAATTCATCAAATAATTGACGTTTATGTTTAGGAGTTTATAAAGAATGTTTCCTAGCTATAGTTCTTATGTAGAAAGCTAGCATCTTTCTTGTGACAAAAAATATATACAATATAAAAGTTGATAAACAAGGAAATACCTATATACAAGAAGAAAAAGGTCATAGAATATGGTAGTATCCATTCCATTGTACAAGTTCGAATTCATTTCATTCTATTTTTGTTGTTTGTTTTAGTTAGTTACCGGTCTACCTTCAATATTTAATCATTCATGGCAACGAGTAATTGAAACCTTCACTTGATTGTACCGTGGCCACCCACATATTTTATATTTATTAGATACTTTAGTCATTCAGGCCATTGGCGGGTTAACTCAACAGTTATTTAGAAATAGAAACACACTAGACACTACATGTTGCTGTCCGGCACAGTACAACTATAAAATCGAACGAAGAAGGGATAAACTGACTGACCTCAAAGTTAAAAAATAAAGAGCGATGATGCTTTAGTATTCTTAACATTAATTTTAAAAAAAACATATTTCAATTTTGGAAGTTTGTAAAAACTATTTAATTGTAAAAAACATATATATATTAGAAAACTCTATATGATTTTTCAAAACCTACACATTGATATACCACACGTGTAGGTGTGATGAGCCCCAGAATATACTAAGAGGTTAAATACAAATATATATGTAATAACATAGGTAAAATACCAAATACTCTCCCAAGGAGATCCTTGGGATTCCTGATAGATATCAGAAAATACATAGTAGCAAACTGTACGAAGTTTTTTACCCTAGTTGGGAATATAAAGGTTTGTAGGCCACGATCTTGAATTCGTTTTTTTGGTCTACCTGAGCAGGTGCATGCTTCCAGCGAATCGGAGAATGAATAAAACAGGTTTTTTGCTTCTGCGAGATACTGTTGAACGAATGCTTGTACTGAACATAACGTTTAAAGTGTCATATTATTTGATAAGAAATTCCGCAGCATTTTAAAAAGCGAGTGCTTTACTAGTTGGCTTAGGTAGGTTCCATACTTCATCTACACATTTACATCATCTAGGCAGGTAAGTATCATCCGCAGTCACTTGCACTCCATATATGCATATTTGCAGTGCATACCCTGTGTCCTGAAAATCTGGAAAATCGCGAACATATTAAATGATTCCCACTTATTCGCCCATTTTCCTATAAAGATTTGAGACCATAGACGATCTGCTGTCATCAACAGCACTCAATTTGACAAAAATATAAATTATTGATTGTTTTTGCGATTAGTCACTCACTTTGCATACCCAACTCATAATCTCTGTGCACGCCGCCGAGTGTCAGATATCGCCCAAACACCGGGTTTTCGGGTGTTTCGTAGCATTTATTAATAAGATATTTTTTGTAAAACGAGACCTTTCATTGTGTTATTTACAGACATGGTATCATTGATACATTAAGGCGAACCTCGAGGCGAACAAAACACACTAGCACTGGCAAAGTACATTATAAAGATTTTACTTTAGACTTTCATTACACCTAATCGTTCTTGATAACAACGAATCGAAAAGGCGTCATAAATTGTTTGAATCACAACGCATGAATCCATTGAGTCATTAATAAACGGACACATTAAAGTTGCGGTCTTACACTAAATATAATCAAAGCAATTACTGTTGTCATTTCGTAACGAAGTCGCTCTAAACTGTTGCAACGTGAACGCAGAGTAAAAACTGAGCATAGGGTTGATGAGAATAAACTAAAACTGAAAAAACAGTCAGTTATCCAAACTACCGGTGAAAATATTTAATCAAAAGGCAACGTGAAACGAACTATTTCAACGGGCAAACAAGCTTCGTTTTGTTTATTAAAGTTGAATTTTGTGTGTGTTGTAAACGAATCGTCGGACGCGAATTAAGTTGATTAAGTTGTGACCCAGAGAAATCAGATCCGGGGTTATTATGATAAAATATATATAGACTCAATAGTAATTGCATTTTTTTATCAGCAAGGTTGACAGACATCATTTTCATATATATCATACCTAATTGTAGATATCCTATAGCTATCTGTGGCTACCAGAAATCCAATGACTGTACTAAGGACCCTGTGAATAAGTTGGGTTGGAGATAAAGGTAAAAAAAATACCATCCAAGCATTCTTCATTGCTCGCCTATGCTAAAATTTATAACATAACTTAATACAAATATCACGATCATAATTATATTCAACAAATTAAACACATTTCAGCTATGGTTGAACAAGTTCAGGACATAGTATAACCATGCTTTGTATATGACTTTTGTTTTCAATCTAACTCAAGACTTGATAATATTTTCCTTTTAATTATTTTGTAACACACAATCTGCTTTGTACGCCTATAATACTTAAAAAATAGGTAGTTGAACACTAAAAAACACAAATATCCGGTGTTTTTATTGTCAGGGGGATCTCGGAATTTAGACTTTTTGGTAGGTACTGAATTTAGGAGAAAACCGGAGGACCGGAATATATAGCGCAGATAGAGCAGACCTATGTCCTAAGTGGAGAGCGATAGATTGAAGAGTAAGAGAAAGACTCGAAAGTATTAAGACGTGGTTAATACAGACGAATGAATACAGGCTCTCCCTGTTTTTGTATCGAAATCAGAAGACGTTTATGATTGAATAGTGGTAGCCCTTCTTACACAATTCTACAGCAAGGTTCTGTTTCATGGTTGCGTGACATAAACCGCACAATTGCAGCAAAACGGCATATAGTCGTCGGATATTTCCGACATTCATCTCAGTTTTACTGGAAAAATTTGAACACAAACTTAAGACTATCCAAAAGCTCTTCAAATGTGATATTAAACTAGGTAGTGAATCAATTGAAATGTCAATACATACTTATTTATTTACAGGATTTTGAACGCTGCCAAACAGATCATGGTGTGATCAAGGCACGAAGGGACAATCAAAAGCTTTGTTCTTAATAGCTAGTGTTTGCTATTTTTATGAAACCATAAAGCCAAATAAATCATTTTTCTTATTTATATTTGCAAGACGTGTTGTTAAATATATAAATGACATTTAAAAACCCGCCATATAAATAAATCAGTAGGTACAGGTGTACAATAGAAGCGTATGCAATGTCCTAATTTGAAAACCTACAGACGCCTCCTAAATAACATGAGGCTAAAACTGGAAGAAAAGTCTAGAATTTTCTGCTTCATAATTCTATCAAAACAATACTGAATATCTAATAAGACTAATCCTCATCATCATTATTATCATTATAACCTAATGTCCACTGCTAAATGAAGGCTTCTCGTAATGAATTCCAAGCAGAACGATCCCTTACTAGATGCAGTCGACATCCATCTGCTACCCGCCACTTTAACCTCGTCATCGGTCCATCTGGTTGGGGGTCGGCCTACGCATATTTGCCTGTTACGTGGATGCTACTCGAGAACCTTTACGCACATTCGGCCATCGGTTCTATGCACTAGCCTTAGCCACAAAAAAAAATGAGCTTAGGCCATATATCGATTACATTTGAAAACATGTAAATCCCACTTTCCGATCTTTCGTTCCCAATCAAACAATTCCCACAGTGGTTTGTCTCATACATTTGTATGTATAATTGGCTAAGCTTCACTTGGCAATCAGCTGGTGTTCACATGGCCTCTGTCTATTCAGTTTTAAAAATGTGTTCCATTGTTATCATCTGGGTTTTCGGGTTATGCGAACTGTTTGTGTTTTCGTCCAATGTTGAGCAGTCTCCGTTATATTTTGTTGACCAGTGAATCACTTTCGGATACTACTTAACACGCCTACGAAAACATATGTTTAACATAGCTGTGATGCCGGTAAATTTTTAGTATTGTATGAATAAACCCATGTAGATGACTTAGGTACTGACTGACTGCGATGTCATCCAATATAGGAGACCTTTTTACAGCAGTGGATTGGTATAATTAAAGCGAGCGAGCGACACAATATGAAAATGTTTTCAATTCAAAAAAATACATGACATATAAATTTATTCAAACCGAAAAGAATTTGGTTTTATTACTTATTTTGTAATATTAATGAATTGCATTGATAAGTTAGCTGTTTATAATATACACAACTGTAATAGGTACGTAACTAAATCAATAAAACATTATCTCAAGGACACAGTAAGTCTAGATCTGTAATTAGTGTAAATGTATGGAAAAAAATAGCGTGCCGGGTATTCTTAACATTTAGGTGACTGCTACTTTTGTGGTAAAGCACAACTTGTTTATTTAATGTTTATTCGCGAAGCACCCAAGTGCAAGGCACTTACAGGAACACGTTTTACAAGAAAAAACACAATTAAGTTATTCTTACAGTGTCTAAGCTAAAACTGGTTTGTGGAATACCGCTAGGCGCCTAAAGCGATGACGGTTACCCGTTTGCTTTATTGCGAGAATTTCAAGTGAACCTGCGATTTTTGAATCACTCCACTGCGCTTAAGAGCGTCGACCTAAGTTTAGTCAGAAATAATAAAGCAATTCAAAAATGATTTGCTATATTTAAGCAACAATATTTTACATACATTCAGGGAAGTAAAAACTTTCATTTAGGGGTTAGAAGAATGGCATTACCCATATAATATTGTGATGTAACCTTAAAATTTTATCGCCCTTTTGATTAGGTGTTATTCAAATAAAATCGTTACTACGGTAAGTAAGTCTGTAAAAATGTAGTTGAATTTTTTGCCCGTTTATACACACAATAAGAGAAAACATGGCCGCTAAACTGCATAATGGTACCGTTAGACGCATGCGCGGGCGCCAATGGAGCGTGCATCTTATCCGATGCACATCTCGCATAATCGTTGCCTCAGCTGTAATTATTAATAATTCTAGCAGGTTTCCAAATTACCCAGGTAAATTAATATGCAAATTGATTTAATGACGACTTAAAAACTAAGCTAATGTTATATATGTAATGTTGTATATTATATATATTTAAATATGTAAAATGTTAGTGTTAAAAATATGAAAGTAGTGTGTCGTTACAGTGATAATACTCACCATCAGTCAATTTACTGAAGTAAAAGCTTGAGTAACGTTTTGGCACTAATAGAAATATATTAAGTAACATCTTAGATGAGGCTGAAACTGGCAAAAACTATAGCAGAATAAATGCGATGGTCATGGACGAAAAAAGCCTTGGTACCAAAAAAGTCTGTTTTCATTCATTTTTCACCTTTGACTGCAATGTGCAATTATTTCATATAATTTTAACATATTTTATTGAAAACAGGGACCAAGTCCTTTTCATACCTGGCCACCGCATTTTTTCTGCTAGAATTTTCTGACGGTTTCAGTCTCATGTATGAGACTAGGATTACTGTTGGAATAACCATATTAATTTACTTGGTAATATTGATGCAGGTAAATTTCAGTATAATGATCTTAATTGATTACAAAATTAAATACACAAAGAAAATAATAGAGAAAAATCTACAAAAATCTAATATTAAAAACATAACTCCCCGGATTCGAACTGGCGAAACAATTTCGTACTGACAAGACTGCACGTCACGTTGCGGGTATCTGACGTAGACTTCCTGCGTCACATGTTTGTTTAAAACACGAATAGTTAGGTATAGGAAAAACGGCTGACAAACGCAGCCAATGTTTTTGACCTGTTCATTCACATCAATGCAAACCTAACTGCGAATTACAGTTATAAACAATGATGCGATGAGGATTTGGATATGCAGTATAAAGCTTGTTTAGTCCTAATGTAATAACATGACATTATTACCGATTAAGGGTAACTTTTGAGGTGGAACTCGTAATTTAACTCTTAAAAATTGAAATAACGTTAAATTTCCGTACATTAAACGACTTACTCTTACAAAATGTCAAATTTCTGACATATCTATTATCATTTATCACACATTGACCACTCGCAAATTAAATATATTCACAACCTTCCCATCTAGAATCAATTTAAGTAGGTAAGGAACTTGTACTATATGTACCAAACAATTGATAACTTTGTTATCACTTTGATTAATTTTCTTTTTATTTTCCGCTTTTTACTAAATGCATATGAATATATATACCGTACATAAACCAAATAATTTCTACAAATCTTGACTATGAGGAGATTAGCCAGAAACAATGCGGGCCCAATGTGGGTTGCTTATGCTGGGCACACCACACTAACGTCTAGAGCCTATTAACGCGATAATTTTTAATGAGTTAAAATTGCCAAATTATTGTGTAAAGTGGTGGCTACACCTGAATTAACGCCCGTTGCCGCGATAATTGACGGCATTTTCTGTTAATGTGGACCCAGCAATAGAGATAATTCCTACCATTCTAAGATAATATGAGTACTGCTACGGCTAAGCGTTCCTTCCGAAGCACGGAGGGACTAGAAATAATATTTTTCCGTCTGGCCTGATACCGATAATAATCAACGACCTACTTAAACATGATTAAAAGTATACGTAAATGATTTTTGAGAACAAAGATCAATAACATTTTATCGTGTTTCAGGAGCAGTTTACAAAAAGTACACAAAGAACAATTATTTTAGAGCACAACATAATCATTTCGAGATTATGATTTTATCATTAAAATATGGGGATTAAATAGATTATCATTTCCCAAAACACAATGTGTAAGATAGGTACAATAATTATTTTTATTGCTAATCTCAGTATCTAATATTTTCAGGTTTTGTTTGAAGTTTGCTAGTTGCTTCGAGAACTCGTCGCTTTTTCACTAAATGCTACAGTTGATACTTACTTACCAACAGGATAAGATAAGATTTTTTTTTAATATTTCACAGAAATAAGAAAAACATTTTTTATATTCTCATCCAGCCCGGAAAAGTTTTGTGTTGTAGGAACTAACTCTGGTAATTATTCGAATCTCTAGATTTACTTATGGAAATGAATTATCTAATAATTTAAGGTTTCATTTGCTTCCTTTCGAGTATGCGTCGCTTTTTTCAAGAAATGCTACAGTTGTCGCATACCATCAGGATAAGATATGATTTTTTATCAGATCCTTGATACGTAACTGTCCAAAAAAATAAATGCAACGTCGGGAGAAATTGGACTTGAGGTACCCAAACAACCTCAGACACGATTCAATAAAGAGAATCGATTACGCGGCAACTATTTTTTATCCGTTCGTATTTAACGATGTCCGAAGGGACAAAACAGTAATTAATGGACACAACAAAGTTGATTTAATTAACAACTACGATTGCGTCAATTAATTGAAGGATGTAAGCAATTTATGCCAGGGAAATTGCTACTTGTACGGAGATAAGTAAGGCTGAAAAAGGGTTTTTATGCAGCCAATCAGTGTGCTAAAGAAATAATGGAAAAGTATTCGGTAAGTCTTTAATCAGTGTGGCCGGATGTGAAATCAGGGGTTTTAAAGAAGGCTACATCATTAAAAGAATATAAACTTGTGAAACAATATCAGAAATCGATTAGTTCTGTTTCTAAATGTTACGGGTT
>PQWD01007842.1:0-20064 GCA_019425675.1 Leucinodes orbonalis | reverse complement strand
GTTGTACACTAAAATAGTAGCTGATTAAACATCAATGTGCTTACATTAGTAAGTCTTGTAAAAGCACTTTTTTAAAATGGTTTATTATACTTAAATAATAGATAAAAATAATGAAAGCTTTTTAGCTTACAACTGACGTTGAACTTTCAAACAACAATCATTTTCAATACAAATTCTTAAACTTCTAGTAAACTTGAAACATTTAACGAGCAAACTGAATAAATTATTATTCATAATAAGAAACAAACTTAACAATGTTGATAGCTCAAAGTAATAAATATTTTTAACAATGTCTACAGACTTCACAAGTGGTTAGTGTAAATGGAATTAGAGTCAGGTCTATTTCGATGTAGTGTTCTGTTAATGCCAATTAATGTAAATGATTTATTTGTCTATTAATTACTGTATTGATATTATATTGTTCAAGTCTTTATTCACAGCATTATCTTTTTTGTGTTTTGAAACTAACAGAGAGAGGCTGGCCATGGAGACATAACCATTTAATGCTTGTATCGCCATGGCAGCTTGGTCATAATTTCTCATTGTAACAAACCCAAATCCTTTACTCTTATTAGTTTGATGGTCTTTAATTATCTTAACCGATACAATAGCACCATAAGGACCAAATAATTGCCAAAGAGTCAACTCCTCTACTTCTGGAGCAATATTATAAATATAAATAGACCATGTACTCGGGAGTTATGATCACCCATAGCACCCATGTGATTGATCCAATGGTATGGTTTCACCAGAGGATTTTTGGTAAAATTATTTTATTATTTTATGTTTATTTGGGTTACTTTATTAGCATACTTAACAGTTAAGGGTGTAAAAATCCAGGGGAGTGGTGCCATTCACATTTTGTATGGCTCTCTCCGCCTCTATTGTTGTTCAAAAAACAAATGCTATACCTGCAGCTATGCGAGAATTAACTATTTTACCAAATTGTGCAAAAAGTCCATTAAATCCTGCAAGGTCAATTCATTGGCAGGTTACACGTAAAGGTTCCAGTCAGCTTGTTTTGATGGTGCTTAAGCTCCGGGTTGAGTAGGGCATGAGACACTTTCAGCGTCTTGTTCTGCATTAGGAGCCCGTTGAACGCTTTTCGGCTTTAATTGCATCTTCCTGGCAAGTGTACTCCACGAACCCATAGCCTCGGTTCCTATCAGTTTACAACTTTCCAATTTACCCATTGTCGAAATAGCGAGAACATCATATCCTGGGTCATAACTTCAGGAATGTAATTGACGATAAGTTGGGGTGATTCGTCGGGCCCAATTCGTTAATCCTTGACAATTACCGTCTTGACACGATTCCGACATTTTTTAATTTTGTCGGTGAATGACATTTCTCCATAAAGTTCATAATCTTTTTTATCAACGTTCAGAAATTGAAGCACGTGGCATAAACTTGAATAAAGCGATTAATTATATAATACATACTTTCTTCGCATCTCCTTAAGAAATATTTAAAAGATATAAAATGTAAAGCACATTTGAGATTCGCTTCAAAATATGCAACCACAATGTATTTAAATTTAATTTGATTCAGTAACTCGTCGACGCGAGCGGTGTACGAGTGTTCACTTGGGCACCACGTCATAGCTATCTTAATAAAATTAATATCTAATAAATTTCAAGGAGTAAGAAAGGATAAGTTTAGTTAAACCCAATAAATTTCAGGATTTAAAATTAAATGAGTACATTTTAAACCTTTTTTTAACACAAGTTGCACTTTAAATTTTTATTCGAATTTTTCTTTTCACATATCACTATATATTATTGAATAATTCAACATCATCATTACACCCTAAAATGTCAACTGCTGAACTAAGCTAATGATTTCCACGCGGACCGATCCCAATTTATATCCATCTGCTACCCGCCCGCTTAACCAGGTCATCAGTCCATCTGGTTGGAGGCAGCCTACGCTTAGTTCTCTATCTCTCAAGAACCATTTCGCCCAATCGGCCATCAGTTCTACACACTTTGCACTAGTTCTTCTAGGGTATCCTCGCTCAAACACCCAACATAGCCCTCTCCATAGCACCATGAGCCTATTTAGAGACCACGTTTCGCTTCGTATATCATAATTGGCAATACACTGGTCAAAGATTTTCGCATTGAGACACTATTATTGGTATTTTGGACGAAAAGATCTCCCTTAACTTCCCGAACGCTAATAGATACTAATTGATTTGACGGAAACTCCTTTTCGGAGTTGGACTTACCCATTTTGAGTACTTGTCCCAGGTACACATTTCAATCTGTGTACAACGTGGATATTAGGCACGACTTTCGTTTTGTCATGTTCATTTTATGACCCACTTGTTGCGAAGCTCTGTGGTATTGCGCATAATACCTAAATCCTTATGGATTCTGCCCTAGTTATCATCTATATCGTAGATTATATCATATTATCGGTAAATCAAAGATGAGTGATGTAGGTACTCGCCATTAGTTGATGTCAAATCCTTTCCAATCGAGTAGCTTAAACATCTTCCAACGCAGCTGTGAACAGTTTCGGTGATATATTTCACGATATATCGTCTCCCTGTCTCACTCCTCGTACAATTGGATAAGTTGTATAAGCTCTTCATGTACTCGGACTAACATAGTAGCGCTCTCGTACGCTCGAATTCGTATGAGATCGAATCCAAGGCGTACGAGATCGAATCGAAGGCTAGTTCACAAACGTCAATGATAATGGCCGGTTATACTCTCCGGTCTTCTGTATTGATCACTATAGATCATATAAATACCTGACGCAGAGTATTTATATGATCTATAGTGCTGAAGCCTTTGCGGAACCCGGCTTGTCCGGTGGGCTTGAAGTCGTCAAACTTAAGCGCCAGACGGTTAGTGATGACCCTGGAGAATAATTTGTAAATGAGGCTCAATAGCATGATGGTATTCTTTAACAAGCTTATGTCGTCTCTTTTGAAGAAGAGCACCACTACGCCTTTGCTCCACACCTTTGGCGTCACACTTTCTGAAGGGTCTTAAGCACGGGCGTGCCACCTGCTTTCAAAAGCTCTGCAGTAAATCCGGCCTCCCTGACGGAAGAGGATTTCGCACAAGTTGACCTCCAGAATATCCTCACATACACCTCTTTCTCAAAATCAATGGTTTGGATGAGACTACGTTTCTTCCGTTGGTCTTCAGATTTGTAACTTGTTCTTGGAACCTGTGTTCTGTTCGATCGCCTCTTTAATACACTTTGCATTAAAGTGACGAATATTGTGTTGGAAGGAACTGATTTCTGAAGTCTGAAGACTGCAGCTTCATCTGTCGTCTTGTCGCCATGAGATTCTCAATCTGTTGTCTGCTGAGATAGTTTAGCGAGAGTTTGAGTCTTCAAATAGCGTCCCCCTTTTTCTAAAATATCTGCCAGCCGCTGTCCCCCGGAGTTCCGATGGCCAAATCCATATTGCGTCATACAAATCTTTTATGTCCCAATGCAACCTAACTCCCTTTCCAGCTTTAATAGCTTTTCGTTAGTCCCAGTGTGCGCGTGTTATATGTTGCTAGTTTTATATGCCGTCGTTGTTTCTTTTGGTAGCCAGATCTCTGCCGGAGATTCTTACTCTGCGCCGCCGTAACCGTAACCCGGAAAAGCGGAGCCGCCGGGGCTTGGGGCCGACAATTATTGGTCTTTCATTGCCATACACACTTGGCGTGGTGACCGAAGTGATTAATGGAATTTTTTTTCCTCTGTCGCCTTTTAAGACACCCCAGGAAGATTAGGGATGCTACTCTGCCATCACAACAAGGCACAAAAATTGATTACAGTATAATCTGGGGGCACGGCAGTGCCCCCGCCAAGTCGAGCGCGAAGCAAACACTGCCGTACCATCCTTTACAAGATCCATTTCGCCACATTTTCAGGCCCCGATATGGGAACCTTTGGATAATACCAGAGCGCTGAAATTTTCGTCATCTAGTAAGATATAATAACTTACTTTAAATCCAAAATTTCAAGTCTGTAGGTCATTTAGTTCCGACGTTAAACGAAAGCAAAGTTTCGCATTTTCGACAGACACTCACTCACACACTCACTCATGATCATCAAAATAGAACTAGTACTTCCCATTAACTCAGAAAGCTGAAATACGGTACAGAGTTAGGGTTTAATGGCTACATAAAGGGAAAACTAAGAAAACTTGGAAAATCGAAGATCTGGAGTACCTGGTTACCCTGCTTAGATAACAAAAGAGCCCAGCCAAACTATAAGAGATTGACATACCGCCTTTAAACAATATATATTTAACATGGTGGGCCGCTTCATCCGATGTCAAAAATCGGGGGGCACGGTAGTGCCCCCGCCAAGTCGAGCGCGCTAGACCAACACAAACAGACATGTTGGTGCACACATATATTTGTAGGTACTGCCCGGGGATCGAACCCGGAACCCTTGGTGTAGTAGCCGACGTTTCAACCATTACACCCAATGGGTCGTCTAATATTCCTTTCAAGTTTCTACAAAAAGAAGTAAAATCCCACCAAAAACATTCTGTAAAAAATCTAGCCAAGTCTCGATGGAGCTGCTTGATTATCTCTAAAAAGTAATGAAATCAAGACAAACACGTGCCAAGTCTAAGGTTCCTTACTGCAATTAATTAATTATTATGGTTAATGTTGTGTGACTTGGCCGTTGAACATTCTTTATACGTTAGTGGCTTTATCAAGCCTACAATCGATGGGGTATTGAATCACCGTTTTCCAAGTGGCAAATTTGTACCGTCAATGGGTAGCGGTTCTGGCGACAGATTGGTGCAATGGTGTCATGAAGCACCTAGTTTTGTATCCTTGTGTACTCTTCAACGGCCAAGTCACGCAAGATTAACCATAATAATTAATTAATTGCAGTAACCTTAGACTTTGCACGTCTTTGTCTTGATTTCATTACTTTTTAGAGATAATCAAGCAGCTCCATCGAGACTTGGCTAGATTTTTTACAGAATGTTTTGGTGGATATATTTTTCATTTCTCATTGTTATAGTGATGATGACCTACGAAATTTTTAAGTACACAAAAATTTTTCAAAAAAGTCATCATCACATGGCCATCACCTTACATTATGTTTTGGCTAAATACGTACCTAGGCTATGTTATTATAATATTTTATACCGCGAGGCACAGCTAGTATTCTAGACGATTGTATACGGATTGGCCTTATAGGTCGAATAAAACAACTACAATTATTTGCACGTTTAGCTATATATTCAGTATAAGTACATATCGTAGTTAAACAGTTCCACAATCGTTAAAATATATTGAAATAAAATGTATTAACTTGATTTACACCAAAAACATCAAGTAGTCTACTTCATTATACATATACATAAAGTACTTCATTATCTTAATCATACACCAAACACAAGTCTAGTAAACTTATTAGCAGCCACGTGAAAGAGGCCCAATTAAAAAAATATGTAGATCAAAATAATTTACTATCAAAACATTTAAATGTCGCTGGTGCAAGATGAATGAGAAAAGGTATGACGGGTATATCTAGGGTAAAACGGGGTAAATAAATCTATTGTATTATAGCTGTTCAATGCAAGTCTGCTAGTTTTTATCAAACCCGGATAGCAATTAAGGCCAAGATATAGACATAATTAACAAAAATATTTTAACTTTTAATAATATAAAAGCATTTTTATAAGGATAGGCGTAAAACCTAATTATACTTAAATAGAACCAAATAACATATTGCGCTAACCCAATCACCATATACTTAAATCTCAGATATTATTAAGGATTCCGTCAATATAACTGTATATATTTATATTACAATTTATAAATTATTATCTTACAAACATTATAGGCACCGTTACCGTCTGCACTGACACACAGCATTATAACCCGTTCTTCATTATACTTAACGCTCTAATTACCATGTCGTAGTAGCCGGGGCACCCTTGATTAGCCGAACGATTAGTATGTGGCGGTGTTGACGGTAGCAAGCGAAAAAATATTATTTGTTTTGAGTTGTTATGTAAGTATCTCAATACCTACCTTGTTATATCAAATAAAGTTTATTATTATTAATAAAAAAAATATAGACACCTTAATGTTTATTTTTCAAATCAATAATTGAAAAATACTTTAAAAACAAAATGGACAACAATGAGCTCGCTTAAAGATGTATTGTTAAATTCATCTCATGTTTAATTTTATCTTCATTTTGGGCGGCTCTTAAATTTTACTGAGCCTTTATATTGAAGTATTGCCTACTGGTATGTTGTATCAAAATCTTTTCTCAATTTTAAGTGAAAATAATCTATTGTTTGGCGGTCCGAATTAATAGCAAATTTTACAAAATATAAATATACTTTATACTAACGTAAAACATTACTACTAGAAGAACCCACGCCTGGAATGCACGTAATATTATAAAACAAAAAGCTTGTTATAATTGACAGGGAACAAACAAAACAGGCATTACTCAGCTGACAATACTAAATTAATAACCATGTCCACGTAGGTGTTTTTTTTGTACAAAAAATATATAACTTTTACCTTAGATCAACAAAAAAGTATTGTTTATCTAGACCTTTTATTTTTAAGAAATAAAAAGACCTTAAATAAATATAATAATTAATACATATTTTTCGCTAACTTGCTTTAACAGATCATTTATACAAACTAGGAAAGCGAAATCATAACTTTGGCATAGCTCATACAGTATTTACTAAAAATATAATATTTATTTGGCAGAAAAGCCATATGAACACAAAATAAAAAATTCATGTACCTATAGTAAGATTATATAATAAAATTGCAGGTACCAATTATAAAATATACATATGACTATGATTTTTTCCCAAATACTGTTTTTGCTGCAAACAGACTCTAAAAATTTAATGGGTATTTGTATTTGTTTGGAGTCTTAGAGCCGTAAAGTTCGTGAACTCAGCTAAACACATAATCAACTATCGGAGCAAATAATTGGCAAGTTTATTTTAGAAATATAGCAATACTCAGTGGCGTGCACATATTATGACTAGGGTATGCAAAGTGAGTGACACTTATCGCAAAGTAAGACAAAATTTATATTTTCATCAAATTGAGTGCTGTTGATGACAGTAGATAGCCTCGGTTTCATATCTGTAGAGGAAATGGGCGAATAAATAATATGTTGTCGATCTTGCGAGTTGTCTGGGCGCACAGGGTATGCACTGCTTATTTGCATTTATGGAGTGCACGCCACTGGCAATACTATATATACAGTACCTACCTACCCAGACTGCAGAATTGGTTTGCCTTAGTTCGACATTATATTTGACCTTACTGTTTAGGTTTTGGTAAGCAATACTATTCTTAAATATCCCAGCATTCACACAGCGGCAATTTGTCCGAATTTAGGCAAGGAGTTTGCTTGTACCATAGAAACAACAAGGGATAGGTATATTAATCATATATACATAGAAACACCCAGTCGATACAAAGACACATGTTTTTACTGCCCGGGGATCGAATCCGGTACCCTTGTGTGTAATAGTCGGCGTCTCGAACATTACACACATGGGTCGACACTCATATTTTGTAGGCAGCTGTATTTTTAATGATGGGGCCACACTGACGGCTAACGTCTATTGCCCATTAACGCAATGATTATTGCATAATGTACAATACTTTAAAGCCCAATTATCGCGTTAAGTGAAGCTACACCTAAAATTAATGCCCATTGTCGCGATAATAAAGGCATTTCCCGTTAGTGTGGCCTGCATAATGCCTCAAAAGTATAAAATTTTTAGTTTAGGTCTGTATAGTCCAGAAGGGTACGTACAAGCATGTTTTAATTTATCTTCCTCAATATAAAACGTTACATGTTACAGTAAATCCATTTTATTATAAATATAAACATTCGTAAATAAAAACGAGATCTGAATATTTCCTCATAAGAAATAACTAATATAAGCCTAACATTCGGTCTAAAATATTATACAGTATATAATGTAAAGCGTAAAGAATAGCAGATTTTTTGTATTCTGAAAAATAATCTCTGACAAAACATTTCCTATAGGTATTATTAACGGGCTAAAATTTAAAGTATTTTAGTGAGATACTTCAAATTTTCTGCCTATATAGGTAACTAGATAATACCTATGTGATGCATATTATAGTATATGTCTATACTTTTTACATAAATTTGATGTGAAACCAGAAGTATATTTTAAGAAAAAACTGATGCTTAATTTGTGTTTTACCATTTTTAAATCACTAATCTACTACATATACAGTATTCAATTCTTAAAAATATTAATGCATGTTACATATTATTAGGTATGTAGGCAAGCATTATCATATGAACATCAATAATATTGCATAACAATTATCTACAATAAATAAAATATCACATATGCAAAAAATACCTGCAGGTACAAAAATTACATTGCATTGTTGCAATGCACATAATGCATGAAATAGAATCTTAACGCAGATAAACCTTAGTAATCTCAACAAAATATATTACAAACACCTTTAATTTCAATATACTCTTTGTGTTATGGTATAATTGATATAAATTAAAAATATTATGCAGTAGGCAGTTACTCATTTTGGTTAATTACAACTATTACTTTATTTTAAAGGTCGACACCTATAAGCTATTAAAAATCGCATAAAAAAAGCAAAATCGTTCCAAATAATTCTACATACAATTATTGTCATGTTAAACCGAGAATTGTGAACTTTGGCTAGTGTTACCATTATTATATAATGCAACTTGTCTACTAATGTTTCAATATGGATTCTAAGCTCGCATATGTGCCGAAAAAACCTGTGATGCCGAATATAATGATGAATATGTCTTTCCACAGTTTCCAGCCGCTTGCCGAGTTGGTCGGGCCAAAAGGTGACGATTCGATGAAAGGTGGAAAGAAAGTGCCAAAGCTGAACTGCTGAATGCTCCACCAACGAGATATATCCCACTCAAGTTCGGGATTAAAGCTGCTGCTGAAACTAAAACACAGAAACTATATTAACCTTCGTACTTTATTCCCTCTTATGAATAAAGCTTGTGCAAGTTTTTTTATAAACTTTTATGCTGAGAATATGAATAAAATTGTAGTTTGACATGAGGCGCGGGGGAAGTGACACCCAGAGAGCTGAGGTTTAGATCCCGCCAGGAACCAATGTGTTTTCGAAATTATATGTACGTTATACGACGTCGGCCAACTCGCACTGGACCCGCGTGGACGACTAAGGCCGAAACACCCTAACAGGTAGGCTCGCACCCTTCGGTGGGGACGTTCAATGAGCTGATGATGATGAATTTTATTAATAACAACACTCACTCCTACTTGAAAGGATAGCTTGAGGACAAAATTATTCAGCATAGAAGAGAAAAAGCATTCTCACAATCAAATTTTACTGGCAGCTCCTATCTAAAACGCTTGCCAAGTGTGGAGAATTGACAAATCCATCACAGTTTTGAGACGATTTAAGCCCAGCAATAGTTGTTAAAGTAAAAGTGGAATAAGTACTACTCTGCTCTAAAGATTTCAAGGAACGACCTATTTATATAAAAAGCGACGTTTGAACAGACCCGCGTTTCCACCAGGTGAGATTGTGATACAATTTGTTTGAGTAATACACATAAAACAGCAGATAACTAATAGTGACAGAGACATATTTGTTGATAACATTTCAATAAAATAATAAACTAGAGCGAACTAACAGACAATAAGCGAGGCATTCCTTATGATAACAAACTAGATGAACGCATACTGAACTTCTTTATCGTGCAATGTTTGCATTAAAGCAATTACGATTTTATCCGACGGTGCGCCGTCACTTTTGTGGGAATATTTCCAATTTTTAAACAAAGTTCACACAGTCAATATGGATATTTAAACAGAATATTCATAATATCAATATAATCAGATGTTTGCCCGGTCAACGGTCCTAATATAACAACTGAAATAATATAGGTAATTTAGTTTTTTCTTTCATAATAAGTAAAAGGCGTCATCAATTTTTTTATTTATGCATATCTAAAATATTGTATCTCATGAATGAAGTAACACTCTAACCTATATCTGACGTCATCGCTCGCTATACGAGAATATTTAATTACATTCCAAGCTGCTACGTGAATTCCAACACATAATTAGAATAAATGACGTCTGGACACTTCCATATGCCGATANTTCTATGACATCTGATATTCAACTTAGTTGTTGAGAGCCGGATACATTTGCTTTAATGGTTTAGTGGAAAGTACTAGAAATTCTTGTGCGGGTTCCCTAAAATCCAAAACCAACTGACCACCAGCAGTAAGGCAGAAAGGGACGGATGTAGAAAAGATAACTAGCCTACTAATACAATAAGACGTAGGCACATCATCATAGTCTAACTCTACAATTTCCACTGCTGAATGTAGACCGATCGCTAGTAGTCTAACCACCTTACCCAGGTCATCAGTCTATATTGTTGGGGGTCGGCCCACGGTTATAAAAATATTCAAAATACCTAGATATGAAAAAACGTAAAGCATTACGCTTGACATAATAAATATTTATTTTACATACTTACACGTTATGAAAATAAGAACAAATCGCGTGATGGCCTCGCCGTGTTTGAGCGCTTGCTCTGATGTCAGTTTAGATTTCACGTATGGCCATACAATATTCATGGGCACGTAGAATTGAAGGCCGTAGGATAAATATATTGATGCAGCCATTACAGCACGAACACTTTGCGCTAGTCTGAAATTTAATATGTATTTGCACTTTTTAAGAACATATTTTTTTGTATAAGGCTGAAATATGTTTTTTTATGAAGCGATCCTGCAGATCAGTTGCTCTGTATTAGTGGTTTTTTAACACTGCATGTTAGGTTCAATTTCATTTGACGCAAGATAAATTTTCTTTTACTCCATTAATTAAAAAGCTCACCATTGATCTATTGCTAGATAGGCATCACATAATAAGCGGCAAGTTCTAAAGAAAAATTACATTATCAAATCCACTTACATGTCATTTGGTAAGTTCAATGTAATACTGCCAAGCACATGCTCGCCGTATTTAAGGTAACCGAAGAAACCTATCGCCGTGTAAAGTGCAGCCACTATCACCATGCCGGTGTTTAGAACACCTGTCCATCCGCCGAAGTCCTCCGGCGTCTTCATATTGTTCTCTAAAGGAAGAACCTGCAATCGAAAAAAATAACTTAAAAAACCTAACGTGAGATTGAATAAGACTCACACTAATTCAAAGACCACATAGCTAAATGTTGTTAGTTGGTACACTCTTTACCCTATCGCAGTCGCCTGTTGCTCAAAGGTCTCCCCCCCTTTTCCCGCGACAGTTTTTTCGGTTCTCTGCTTTTCTCATCTATCTGCTCCACAAGCAACCTTACGCAAGTCGTTACTTGGTACTATTTATAACTTACAAGTCCGGTGGTATGATACAGTATTATAGCAAATAGTGCATGTTTGAACCTAATTTTTTATATCTGCAATGATATCTGCACTAAGCTGATGCTCTCTGTTTGCACTCCCATTGCTATGGGATTTTTATAAACAATATTTATTCATAATCTCCTATTTTTAAACTAAAACATAATTAAAATGAAATAAAATTGCAAATACCATAATTTAGGTTGAAAGCCAACTTTAATGGACTAGGTTCAATCCAATGAACCTAATTGTAAAAATGGGCGTATCGCCGTTTATGTTTAGTTATATGTGGGTAATGGATAACAACAACAACACAGTCTTATGTGGTCGTTGTTAATGGAAGATACAATTAATCATTGAGATATAGTATTCTCTGTGAAGAACCAAAAAAGATTTGAAAAGCGTGATTGCATGTGGTCTAAGCGTGCAATCAATTTTTCAATATATTTTTTAACATATTTAATTCGAATCAATATATTTTTTATAGAAAGATAAAAATATTAATAAAATTTACTTAAATATACAACATATAGGTGACAACCAAGTTTGTTGATATTTGCTTTATAGATACTATTAAATACTTAATATCTGTACTATTTTAAGATAAGAAAGAAAAATATTGACATCAATCGGGGTATCGATGAACCTGACCGACAGACACGCTGCATATAGAACTAAAATAACAATCAAAGTTTATTTATTACTAGCTCTTGCCCACAGCTTCGCTCGCGTTAAGAAGTATTATTTTTCATCCCCTATTTTATCCACTTAGGAGGATTTTATCAAAATCCTTTATAAATGGATGACTACGTCATAGTAGCTTTATGGATGCAAAGTCTCAGCCCGATCGGCTAAAAGTTCACTAAGTTTCATTCCCTTTTAATCCCCAGGGGGTAGAATAACTCAAATTCTTTGTAAGCGGATGCCTACGTCATACCATCTACTGGCATGCCAAATTTCAGTCCGATCCTTCCGAGTGGTTAGGGCTGTGCTATGATAGATCACTGTCAGTCAGTCCGTCACCTTTGAGTTATATATACAACAACAACAAACAAAACAGAAAACAAAGAACAAGCCTAAACCTATTTTTCAGGGACCTCAATTTCACTAACTTACTTGACATTACGACTCTTTTACAATCTAACTGAAAATTTAGTATTCCGATACAACTTTAATGATAAAGCATTAAAGGTAATTATTTACAAAAATGTATTGACTAATGGTGTTACTAATTAAAATCTAGGTATCATAAAGCAGAATGAACGAGTGAAAACATTTTCTGAGACATAATAACGATCCGATTTTCTAGGGCTTAAGTCATTTTTAACCCCCGACGCAAAAAGAGGGGTGTTATAAGTTGACGTGTCTGTCTGTCTGTCTGTGTGTCTGTCTGTCTGTGCATCATAACTCCCGAACGCATGCAGTGATTTCAATTTAGTTTTTTTTGTATTAAAGGTGAATTATGTGCGAGTGTTCTTAGACATGTTTGATGAAAATCGGTTGAGCCGTTTAAAAGTTGTGAGGAGTGAAAGTGGGGAGAGTAACCGAATGACTGCAAATATACTTGGAATCAGTAACAATGTGACCTTTAGCCTATTTATAGTAAGAAAAACTAGTAATTAATAAGTAAAATAGCGAACGAGCTTGATCTTAAATTGTAGTAAGTAAATTATAATATACTAAAATCTAACTTAACCTAACCTACCTATAAAAAGTATGAAATAAAAATTAAATTAAAAATTTAAAAAACCCCCGACACAAGAACTTAAGTAATTTCCCTTTAAAAAGTAAAAAATAATAAAAGAAACTTAATTGTTAAAGTACCTAAGAATCTATAAATAATTCTAAAAAAAAAAGTCGCGTTGGGGGACCGCTCCTAATTTTTCTTTCTTATCTACAATATTTTCATATCAAGTTCAGTCCCCCAACGCGACGTTTTTTTTTAGAATTATTATGTTATAGCGGGCAAACGAGCAGACGGCTCATCTGATGGTAAATGACGCCGTCGCCCATGTACATTTGCAATACCAGAGGGCAAAGAAATGCGTTGCCGGCCTTTTAAGTGGGAATACGCTCTCTTCTTGAAGGACGCCAGGTCGTATCGCTCAGGGAATAAGTCAGATGGTAGCTGATTCCACAGTTTTGTCGTCCGAGGCAAGAAATTACGACGAAAACGTACTGTCGAGGACTTTCATTCATCTAGGTGGTGAGGATGGAATTTTGAGTTTTGCCTCGAAGTACGGTGGTGGAATGTTGCAGCTGGAATGAGTCTGAACAATTCCTCTGAACACTCCCCGTAATATACGCGATAGAAGATGCAAAGTGAAGCCACATCTCTACGCAAACCTAAAGATCCAGCCGATAGGAAATATCCGGATCGTCGACGATTTGAGCAGTTCGGCTTTAATCGCTCCTGCCCAAAGGTAGGAGCAATATTCCATGTGGGGTCGCACTTGAAATATTGCGATCATCCTCACCAGTTCGTGATACATCCTGTCGAAAAACAAACTGTGTAGGCTGTGGCAACCACTAACACGCAATGAAACTGTTCTCTACTGACTGACTCCCTGGTCTAGCGGTCCGATCGCTGCGTGGTCCGGGGGTTGTCGTTCGAATCCCATGAAAATAACACTGATAGTGCCTATGTACTTTAATCACTAAGGAAAAGCCATTTTACGTACAATATAATACAAGAATGCCATAACGCTCTAGAAGGCGTTTCGGTGCACAACAGAAATACAGTGACACTGCAGTGGATCAAGGATCACACTGGGTCACGCGGTAACGATGCAGCTGACGAGGTGGCGAGAGAAGGCTCAAACACCAAAGCCATCGGACCGGAACCGAAAATACCAATCCCATTTAGCCAGTTGAAAAACTGGCTAAAAGTCCTCACACACAATAGCAGCGTAACCACGACACCAGGATGCAGGCAATCCTGTCCATCCTGTAACATCCTTGGACAGAAATCTCTAGGCGTCTTCTACGCATAGACAGATATAGTCTAAGACTGATAACGGGGACTATCACTGGACACTGCTCAATAAACAAGCATTTCCACACATTAAGTATCACGGATATCATGCACCTCTATGTACGCTCTGTACAGTGGAGTACAGAGCGTGCATGAAGGAGGAGGAAACGGTGGCGCATGAGCTCCTTAGTTGCACAGGCGTAAACCACATCCGCATCCGCAACCATATCGGTTCATCGGTAACAATTGTGGACGCCCTGAGAAGACCGGGAAGATTAATCTGCTTTTAGAGGGAGGTGGGCTGGCTGGAGTAACCAGCAGGTCGCCATGGCTCATGCACAATGTTCCACTACACGGACTAAGTGCGCAATTTTTCCCAGTTTGGTAAGGATACTGCAGGCTGCATCGCCAAAGTCGATTTGTCATTTTTTTCCCGATTTGGCAACGTTGTGGGCTAAATCACCTGATTGTAAATAAACAATTCCATGCTGCGAAGGGCACGTTGCAAATTGTTGCATTGGTCCAAAGCGTGCTGGTGACCATTCAGATATACATTTGTATAAGGCAGGATGTAACACGAATGCAAACAACTTCAATTCATTTTCTGTATGTCATTACACTGATTTGTGGCAACATTAATTACACAATGATACCATTCGTTAGTGAGATGTTAATTACCTGTTAACTTAAACAGCTTTGTAATTTTCCAAGAGATATGCCTATTAAATTTATGTAATAGTATAATTAATTTCGCCGGAAAGCGCTGGATGCATAACACCTCAGATCAATATGGAAAACATTGGAGGAGGCCTATCTCTAGCAGTGAATTTCCAAAGGCTGAAAAGATGATGATGACCATTTTTAGTTCAGCTGATAAGTAATTTAATTGGGCACGATTATACACACTATTAGTGATGTTGTACATGTAAAACCCTTGAAATATCTTTATGGCGATAAATAACAATATAGAAGATGCCTTCTGACACATTCATCACTATATAGTTTAAAGCAAAGTTGCTTCTTCTGTTCCTATGTGGGCTTAAATCTTTAAAAATCTACGGATTTTTGATGCGTTTTTTTTAATAGATAGAATGATTGAAGGGTAATAGTTAATAGTGGAGAAATACTGTTATTTTTGAGTTTTTAATGTGATGTTGAAAATAATTTCATTTTTTCCGCTTCTACATTGCAAAAACCCTACAAGATTTATCAAAATAATCTACTAAGTATTGTATACATTAAAAAGGTCTACAAAAAACTACGCAATGGTATATATTTATCTCTTATGAATATCCCACAATAACTTTTTTTTCATTTACTTTTTACGACAAATAGTTACTAATATTCGAAGCAATTTTAACCAATACAGCATTAATCCTTATCCAATTAAATAACTTAAATACGTTATGGCCAAAGGACCATATAGATCTTTATTAAATCAACAAAATAAAACAAATAAATTCATTTAAATCAAATGGTGTAAAGACACCATATAATTTAAATAAATATTTTCAAAGATACATTACTGTAATCTTCAAAAATATAATTACATATTTAAAATAGCGGTACAAAGCATTTGCGATGACGGACAACCAGGGAGGCGGGAGTTTGCCTATTACGAATATCACCATTGCACCCGTGTGAAACAGGGGTGGGTCAATGTAAATAAATGAGGTTGAACAATATGCAAATACAATTATAATTGACTAACATATTTGTAAAAATCCAACTAATTTAGTACATGAATTATATCCATGTCATAGGGCAGGCAAGTATTATCAATAAGCTGTAGTTGATCTCTGTTATAGTTTCAACAAATAAATTGATTAAGTGGCATATTGAACTCGTTTTCAGTTTGGTCTGGCTCTTATGCTAATTACAATATAGTAGGTATATTAAATTTTGTATCTTTATAAATTAGCAGTCATGTAGACAACAATCTTGTTGCAATGTAGTTTTGATAAGTATAGTATCTGGTAGTATCAGTGATTTAAAAATGGCATCAGATGTAGTTGCACGGTAACTTGAGGCATACATCTGTATTTCTTAAGTTACTGTGACTAAATTATTGTACTTCACTGCCTTTTTAACTTGGAATACTACAGTATTCTAAAATACTATAGTATGATATTGAGGCATAAATTAGTCACACTCAGGCGATTGTTACAAATTTATCACAAAAAATAAAATGACACACTTAAAAAATACTTAAAGTACTTAATATAGACTCACCACTCCAATTCCTTCAAATGCATATATTGCTGTGCCAAAATATAATGGCAACTGATGCCAAGTTGCAAATGCTTTAACAGTATTGGTATGAGGTAAATCTTGTAATATGTAATAGAATGTTACAACTAAGCCCCAAGCTGTCATTATTGACGCAACCAGAGACACAGGTGTCAAATATTTTAAATTCTTCACCATTGATAATGCTAATATTGCTGGGAACAATAAAGCTAGGTAAGTATGAACACTTAAGTTTATGTGAAATATATGTAATGTGTCCTGGAGGTTAGTGGCAACAAACAAAAAGTACACGCAGCAAAAACCCAGTTGTGTTATGACCAAAAATACATTGATAACACTCCTGAAACAATAAACATTGTGTTTAATATTGTGCCAGTACCTTAATGATAGTGCTCATTGCCACATATACATAACATAGTATACTATGAGAATTTTTTTTTAAAAAAACATGCATTTAGTAAAAAATAAAAAACAAGCAGAAAGATTCCATCCATGTAAACAGTTGATAAGAAAATTAGGACAGTTTAATGCTGATTTAGTACCTAGGAATGTTCTATATTTGCAGTCATGTTCTAGGGAATTTTATTAAGACATTTGATAAAAAATATGTAAATGAGTTTTTTTTTCATATTAATATTACCCATGTGAAAATTATATTTACTTAAAAAAAAATATGTTCATGTCTTTCTAATTGTCAATCTCATCAAATAAGATGGTAAGCATCTATTACTTATTAACTTACTTCATTTTTTTTGCATATGGCCTCAGTGGAACAGGTCCAGAAGTGAAAGCATCTTCAACCACTTCCGAAAAGCTGAGTGCTGGTCTCTGATTTCTGATGCACAATTCGTTTGAGCATTGGACAAGCATATGCATACAATGTGTGCAAATAACGCCCATAAATAGTGTTCCAAGTACACCTGTTCAGTTATAGTAAACATATTTAGAACTAAATGATAGATTTATTATATTTAAATATCTGCACACACTTAATAAAACTTAAATACATACCGAATAAGAGCCCCGCATTCTTAAAGGCATCCGGCATAGCCAAAATGCCCGTACCAATGTTACCTTTTAGGAGGTGAATTAAAGTATCAAAATTAGATGTAGGATGTTCCAAAATCCTTTCCGACGCCGGATGATAATCACTTTTGGATTTCTCATCTTTGTGCACAGTTGGATCCGTTACGAGCTCAACAGTTTGTACGTCACTGCTATCAATAGGAGTATTAGGTCCTGTTAAAAGTGGTTGCTTTTCATCATTCATTTTAAAATTATCTCGTCTTGGTCGTCTCTAGCGTAAAACCCATTTATTTTTATATTCGCGTTCGTCTAACGCAGTAATTGATTGTCAAATGTGGTCAAAATTTGAGAAATCAAACAAATGTCAAAAAGACATAAGTTATGTCAGTGTCAAGTAGTCATGTGTCCGCTATAGCGAAACGTAACTAAAAACCGTTACCATGCCTGTAACTTAGCTATCAGCGTTATCACATCTCGCACCGGTTATCAGCTATCAAATATTGTATAACTAGGCAACACACGCTAACGCGGCGGCAGCTAAGTTATGCTCGCTAGTTTGGTTAGTCAGCGATTCACAGTTGTCAAAATGCAGGCACCGACGTAGCGATAGCCAAAATAATTATGCTTCTCTCTCGGTCTGAGCGAGTTTAAAGTGTAAGAACGAGATGGAGCGAATATTGCACGCAATAGTAGTGCCGCGCGATTTGCGACCGATCGTTCGTTTATTACATTTAGACCTGCGTAGTATCGTAGATTTAAACCTTATGTTCGTGATGCTAAGGTTGTATTCAGTTTGGCACTATATATTAATAATTTTAAAATGATCTTTCTCTTTCCAAAATTTACGCGGGCCAGATTTGTTTTGGTTTTGAATTATTAGGTATTGAATTACTAAAGTACTAGCCTAGTTAATCTGCGTTGCACGCGTAAACCAATTATTAGGTAGTTATCATATTGATAGTGACTTCTAAATGTTCCTTTGTGACATTATTGATATCCGTTTTGTATAAATAAGTGTGTATAGAATACAAACTTATTTATTGTTAGTTAGTTGAAATAATCAAATGATTAGTAACACAACGTTAATGCAGCAACTAACTAGAATAAACCCGGCGGGTCCAGATACCGATATTCGGCAACGGTTACCAGTATCGATATTGAAACCAAATCACGGTTATGTAGCGGTTGCCAGAAATAGCTGATAACGCACATGTCTAGTGACAAGTGTACAAACTGAGACAAACGACCATAGACATATTATGAGGTAGACAGACTGTATATTGAAAGGCGGTGTCTAATTTTTGTTAGTGTCAGTTACAGATTTGTATTAGTGTGCGTCACTAGGATGTGACCTTGTATGAACATATTGCTAGAATTAAGCGGGCGTCATCGTCGCACTGCGAATTAGATGATTATAAATTGTGTTAAAAATACATGGAGTCAGATACAGCAACGCTGTTAATTTTATCTACAACAAAATTAAAATAAGCGTTACCATAAAAAAATTTATACGCAAATATTTGAAGTTTGATCTTCCTGGTTTAAAATTAGATGATGTTGGAACAAATAACAAATATTATTGGTCAGGTATTAATAGACAATATTATATTTTTACGTAAAATAACAAATTTAAATAAATCACAAACTCAAACTTAAAATTATTATTTAAAATATATACTGAAAGCCTCATTATCATTTTAAAGACCCATACATACATACATTGATAACCCAATAGTGGTATCATGAAAAAAGTTTCAGTTTAAAATTGCGACCTAAAATATTTTTTTTCATGTTTTTTGTTAAAATTATAATTGTGGATTACAGAACACAAATATGTTCTTGCAAAATTATAAGAATATTTTTATAGTTTTTTAAATTTTTGAGAAAAGTTGATGTGTATTCCGGACAAACATACAGACATGTGAATTATAAGGGTTCTGTTTTTTGCTGTTTGGCTAGGAACCCTAAAAGAAATTTAAAAAGTATTTTGAATCTACCAACCGGTTCAAAGATTTGATTATATTAAGAAGACTCTGGCAAGAAAGTAAGTAGTTATTCAATGGCCATTATCAATTTGCAAATCCGATATCTACAGTGAGTTGAGCAAAGCCTGGAGTTCTTCGTAGGCTCCCAGTTTCACGCCTTACACTTTTACCATTCTTCTCTGATTTGTGGACATTTCGGGGACCTAAAATTCAATAATGTATAAAAGAAACTGTTAAAGAAATAACTATGATGGAATTAAATTCTATGTTGAGTACATCACTATGTAACATCCTTAAATTTTCATGCATAATATTAATTGTGTTTAGACGTAATTTCTACAATAATACAAGCTAATGTATGTTAACATTATTTAAAGTCTACTACTACATGTTTTTATCCCATAAATTCATTACAACTAC